>QLIY01000600.1:0-100941 GCA_003260075.1 Phallusia mammillata
CCTGGCAATATATGGCTAGAATCAAATGAAAACTTTGCCTGTGGTTAACCATATTTGGTAGGCAACTAAGTACAATAACCTTGTGTTATACACAGGTGCGGCCCGCGATCTAATTTTGACAATTGGGGGGGGGGGAAACACAGTGCTAGAACGTTAATTAAAACTTTAGTTGAGAGGTGTGAAATACAAGGTTCTTGTTTTTGTTGGACTGCTTTTTGAACGTTAGCAGAAATGTCATATTTTTTTACATTTGCCTTTGTAGTTAAAAACCAACACTGTCCTTTGTGAAAGGTTATGTTAACACCACCCGGTCATTGTACCACAAGCTCACTTACATTTAACTGGACATTGATTTACTACTTGCAGAAAAAAACGGGCAAAGAAAATTGATACGTCTCCTGTTTACACAACGGTTTCTTGTAAAAATGTTTCAATCTATTAGATCGAAGGCCCAGAGCATCCACATTTCACATATTAACCATCAGTTCCACTGAGACCAAACAAAAAAAATACACTTCTTAATACACAGGTCAAAAAAGCACTTTATAAAACCAGTGCCGAAAAAAATGCATAGAAAAAGAGTTCTTTGTTTAAACGCACGACCGCAAGTTTATATATTTCAGTGCACACATGCACGGCGTCATAAACTTGTTCTCATCTCATAAAACCAAACATTAAAAACTTGCTGTTTAGCAAACATCGATGTACAATAACGTAAACGGTTTAAACCTGTGTCATAAATCTGAACCTATTTAAAATATAGACCAACAACTCGTAAACCGTTGTTCAAACAGTGGTTATAACTGCCTGCCTAATAATTGTGTCGAAACAATACAGCCTGTCAGTATTATGTAATGGGTTATAAAATCCATCGTCAAACTAGTTATGATACTGGGGTCGTTATTATCATGTTTGCGCTATATTCCTGTCATAAATGCACAAATATTTTCTGACATCCCATGTTCGCTGGCTTGGTAAACAAATCGATATATAAGCTAAAGGTGTTTGGACAATAGAAATTTGTGTTTTATTCCATTTTTTATCCAGTTAACATCGTTTGTGTTTTTTACTTTGTTTGACATGAAATAGTTTTGTAAAAACAAATCTCCCATAGAGCTTATGTGTGGTAAATCTATTTTATTGAAAACGTTTTAACGCGGATTGTCTGCATTCAGTGTTGCATGTGCTAAAGCTTGTTTCAAGTTTGAGAACACTATATACCAGGGGCGGGCGACCTGCGGCCGGCGGGCCAAATGGAACCCTTCATTAAAGGTTGTGCGTCCCGCAGATACGCTTGGATTCCAAATGTACTGGCAAACGAGTCTAACTATTATATGTTTTTGAGTATATTAATAAGCCCGGTGCTATTTTTCTGCGACCTGGCAATATATGGCTAGAATCAAATGAAAACTTTGCCTGTGGTTAAGCATATTTGGTAAGCAACTAAGTAAAATCACATTGTGTTATACACAGGTGCGGCCCGCGATCTAATTTTGACAATTGTAATTGGCCCCACAGTAAAAAAGGTTGCCCACCCCTGCTATACACGGACTTAAAGAGTATTTAATGAACATAACTGCCAAAGAACTTTTGTACATACAACCTGCACTGATGATGACAACAGTGATTGTTGAAACGCCTGCATAATGTATTCTATATACATAAGTTCTTTGGCAGTTATGTTTATGATTAAACTGTTTTATGTTATGGTGGCAAAATCCGTTCCAAAATACATGCTGTAAATAGAGCTGTAACTCGGTCCAGGCCTTGCGGCCTTGAATTTGGAAAACACCGGCTTGATTTGGGCATGACTTTAAAAATTTTTATCACATTTTTACCAACTTTTAGGCCTGATTAGGGCTTTACCAGTTGGAAAAATAGGGTTTGAACCGGGTTTTGGGCATGTACTTCGCGTTCGGGCACAGCTTAACCAAACTCGCAGGATTTGTACACTCGCAGTATACGGTGTATAAAACCAACTTGAATACACCCCAAAATCGAAGAAACGCAACTGGGAGAATTGTCAAAAATATGCACTGACCGACTTTCTTGCAGCTCCAGTGGAATCTATATGGGTCGCATGTTGCCAGCTTGGCCTCACATTCAGTTAACGGTCGTAAACTATACGAGCTTACTTTGGAAACAGTAAAAATATTTGCGCAAGATAAACGTTATAATCCTTGCGACGAACGCAGAAACTGGCAATGGCTTTTTAGAAAGTTCAGTTCACTTACAATATTTGTATCTCGATTTAGTTTTTACGCGTCGATTTAGTTTATAAATGTTTTAAGTATGTTGTAACTATTGACTTTGTTAACAACAGCTTAAGACGATAAAAGCACTCTTGGCAAAAGTTTTTTTGTGCACACTTACAAAATACACTCTGATAATGAAAGTAATAAACCTTCTTTATTAGTGATTTCCTGTTTAATTTTACCTTGTAAATGGTAATTGCCCCTAAGCAGTTTTGTGATTATGCACTAAGACTTTAACAAATTTTTGTGGTTCTTTGTTTCTTTCGTGGAACACATTAACTTAACTTGTGTTACGTTTGCAATACACGAATAAAAGTCGGTTTATGTTTGCAATACAATAAACTTGTATAGGCTAATGCCTATTTTATCGTCAGTAAAGCCAAGTGCTATTAATAAGTTTTACGGCAATAATTCTTGTTTTGCAGTGCAAACAGCGGATTTACAATGCTGAATCAGACTCTCAAATTCATGATCGAGGACATACTATGTTTCATGCCATAAGTGTTCCGCCCGTTTCGACATAGTTTACTAGGCTGTCTCGAGCTTGTCAAATTTTGCGGTTCTGATCATAATATTACATTAACAACGTGTGCATAACATTTAGGAATGGTGTTAATCACGTACGGCTGGGTTGTCTCAAACGGTGCCAAGCGAAAGTACGAAAACACACGACTAAGTAAATATTATGAAGTGCCAAACCATGTTTTTGAAGCAAGTCATCACCCCCCTGGTGGATTTTGTTTGCTTTGTCAAATACACAGATGTATTTTGCATTAAAAACGCCGGCTCATCGATCTTGTGCATATATTAGCGCAAGCGTGTATGTGGGTTTGAGTTGGAACGAAGCGAAATTTTGTAACATTAGGGAAAACAGTCGGAAAGGTTAAAATAAGTCAAGACGTGCATTCTTGCTTTGTATAGCATCACATATTGTTGAGGTTTTTCCCGGCTACAATTAAGCTGCTTTAAGTGGGGAAGTTACCCTTCCTGTGGAAAATTGGCAAAGCGGTATTGAGCCTAGAATTAGTATGTTTTATGTTGCCCCGTCAACTAGCATAATTATTAAGACATATCGTTTAGTCTTACCCAGACAAAATATCAGTAGAATTTAATTGCGGACTGGCAACGTCGTTTTATGTACACTTCTGTGGTCATCCTTTCTGCCTACTTTGCACTTTCAAGATAAGTGCACAAAGCCTTTAGAAGAGTCGAAGTCCATAGGCAGACAATGCTCAAACATTCTATTAGAAGTCCATCACGTATTATATAGGTTTGTGGTTTTCTGCCGCGCTATTTTGCCACTCAGCACTCGTTATTCACGTGATGGTTCCACACCGACAATCTGGAGCTAATTCTTGTTTGGCCAAATGTTTGCCCACCACAGCTTGGGTTTATGCAACCAGTGTTAGACTTTTCTTTTCCATGCTTTGGTCACGCGTTTTCTGCGTGAAGGGGGCGTGGTGTAGGTGTGTACCCGTCCTGGATTTTTGCCTCTTTCGTCATTTGCTTACTGAGTATAAAATGCTCGTCAAAACCCATGTAATCGCCAGTTCAGGAAAGATTTAGGCAAAGGATTATTTAAAATTGTCATTTAGGTTGTTTTTCTTCCTGCAAGTAAGAGACATCCTCGTATTAAAACAAAAACGGGGTTAATTTTCTCAAGTCAAATTCAGTCAGAAACATTCCGCGTAAATTTTATTCAACTTATGCATCGTATGGCAGGCAGTGAAAGGCCCAACACTTTATACATATAGTTTAACGATTAAAATATATTTTAGGCCCTACAGCAAAAAAACTCTTAATATTTTTCTTAAAATCATAGAATTATAAATTAAAAATAAAAATTCGCTGCGTAAATTTGCAAAACAACAGAAATGGCTGATAGCGGGAAAAAGGATTTGGAAATGTCAATCTCCGGCAGCAGTAAGTTATGCGCTTTTGAGTTCGATCATAAAAACTATCAAGTCATATAAATGTATTTGCAAATACGTAGGTTTGGATGAAATACCTTTGGACAAAGATGATGGTCCTGAAAACGACGATGCTTGGGCAATAAAATGGGACAAAGATGGTAAATGTTAAAATTTTGAATTTTAACATTTAAGTTTTCTCTTTAAGTTAGCTGCAAATATTCCTTCTAAAGCAACGCAAAACTGGATAGAAACCAAAAATTTGCCAACATGTATATTTAATTTTCTGCAAGTTCGTTGTAATACAACAGCGGTATAAATCTATTTCGAACGAAATTCTTTAAGTATGAATCAGTGGTCAGCAACCGCCGAGCCGAGGCCCGGTCCTCGAGGAGTTCGTTAACGGGCCGTATACTTTTAAAGGTAGCCGGTCCGTTAAAAATGCACTTTTATAAAACGGTCCGCAGTGCATAGAAGCTTGCCGACCCGTGAAGTAAACGATCGGATATAAAGTGGCGCGGCCCAGTACCGGACGGTGGAGATTTGGTACCGGTCAGCACAGAAACAGTAGGTAGCTTATTGTCCGTTGTACTTAAGGCCCCTAGGGGGAATAATCTATCACCCCTAGGTGGAAGTACCGTATTGCAACAACATAAACCCAGTGACTTACTAAATCAACGTGATTGTGACCGATGAGTTACAAAACTGAAACTTTCGTCCTTTTTAGGCGGCTGCAATAATTTGCCTGGTTTAAACCGGTGCGTAGTGCGTAAAGGTTTGCCACCGATGAAAATGCATTTTTGTATCACAGATGATTACGAGAAATGGAGCGACAAAACAACAAAAGAAAAAGTAAAAGCTGTTGCAATATCTTTAGTGAAGATCACTGTGGTTCTGGGATGCTTATACGTCTTTATATGTTCCATAAGCATGCTTGGAGACTCGTTTCAAATTCTAGGTATGACTTCTATAATCTTAACTTATTATTTCATAGAAATTTTATCCGTTTTTTTTCAACAGCTGGAAAGACGGCGGGTGAAATCTTCTCAAACGATTCGTTCCTTAGCAACCCGATCACTGGTCTCATCATCGGTATCCTGGTAACGGTTCTGGTTCAGAGCTCATCCACTTCCACATCCATTGTCATCACCATGGTTGGGGGGGGGGATAGTGTATAGGCCAGAACTAACTTAGGTCATCAAAAGTTGGTCAACGTTCATTACAAATGCAAATCATAATTTTGTAAATAATCAAATCACAAGAAACAAAAAATGTACCTTGTAAATTCAAAGATTATAATGTAATGACCCATAGAGTCAACACTTTATTCACTAATTCGTAATTTTGCCATAACTTTAACATGAGTTATATTCAATTCAGTTTTGTCGGTGGAAAACGCGGTCTACATTATAATGGGCACCAATATCGGAACTTCAGTCACAAACACGATCGTCTCGTTGTCGCAATCCATGGACAAACAAGAGTTTAGGAGGTAATTTTCAGTGAGTAATGTAAAGGGAATCCCGGACAAAATTGCTTGTCAACAGTTTGGCCGTTGTAACGACCTTTGTAAACACCAATGGCGTCCAAAAAGTCATATTTCCTTTATGATTGTGTGTGCGCATCTAATACGTACTAAAACTTCATCGTAGCTAAATCCAACTTTCGGGTCTACGTAACTACGACTTTAATATGCATTTACGAATTTGCATCTGAAAGGCAGAGCAATCAACTACATTACATCCATTTTTAGTGGACCATGTTTTGTCTGCCTTAGTCATTGCGACTGACTTGTTGTGATTTAATTTTAAAGTTCTTTCTCCTTAACCGCTGTTTACTGCAGCCACCGCATTTTATTCGCAGCCGTGTCCTGTGTTTTTCGTGACGCTTAGCAACAATGCGTCACTGTGGTAAACGAGTTTATGTGCACGTAAACACATTTTTAATACATTACTTAATCCCGTATTTTTGTCCAAATAACCCTAAACCTTAACAGCGTAAAATGTTAAAAACAAGTGTTTCGAAACAGGGCATTTGCTGGTGCCACCGTGCACGACATCTTCAATCTGCTCTCAGTGCTTATACTCTTGCCTCTGGAAGTGGTCTCAGGTTACTTAGAAGTGATGACAAAAGCAATTATCACTTCTTTTCACATTCAAGGTGGCGCCGATGCACCAGACATGCTCAAGGTACTAAGACTTAAGCTGTGAAATATGTGTGCAAGCAGTGGTGGCATTTAGCCGGTTCGCACCGGTTCTATAGAACCGTCTCACGAAATTTTACGAGTTTAGCGAACCGGTTAGCATTACTGGTTACTGTCAATGGACTTTTTGTAACAGAGCCGACTGAAAAAATGACTTTTGTGATAGAACCGGCTGACAAAAAATTTGAATCCCTGAAAAATATGACTTTTGTGATAGAACCGCTGCAAAATATGACTTTTGTGTCATAACGGACTGACAATAAAAATTGAATCCCACCACTGTGTGCAAGTAATGTGTGAACTGAATACTTACACGCGGCTGTCTTGTGCTCAGGTCATAACTGATCCATTGGTGAAGTCTATTGTGCAAATAAACAAGACTGTTATCACACTTGTAGCACAAGAGGTCCCCCTTGAGCCAGAATCGAGCATGATCAATGTAAGTGACAACGTAAAGTGACAAACCCTTCAAATATTAATTATGTTTTTCGTGGTTTTAGATTTGGTGCGAGTCAAGACCTGGTTACATTAACGTTACTGAATCTTACAACCAAACTATTGGCGTTACGAATTCTACAGCAGCTTACACAACCTCTGTGATGGAAATGACGACAATATACGAGCAAGAAGTTGTTGTTGGTGTAAGAAAATGTAGGTTTTTGCCTTTCCAACATACAATAAATAATAAAATATGCGCAAAATTAAGCTACAGTTTCGACCAATATACAGTGCACACTGTTTCGACCAATAAGATCTCATCAGTGCAGACGGCTACACTAGCCACTATGGCCTATGTCTTATCACTAGTTACACTGATGAGACCTAATAGGTCGAACTGTTTGCAGCTTTTACATTTATTGGCATGATGGCGTTATATTTCTTTACGGGTTTGTCTACTGATACTAACGTTATGCTGGAGCAAAAGTCTTACATCTGGTTTTTTATTTAGGCAAGTCACCGGAAGATTTTCTTTTNGTGCAGACGGCTACACTAGCCACTATGGCCTATGTCTTATCACTAGTTACACTGATGAGACCTAATAGGTCGAACTGTTTGCAGCTTTTACATTTATTGGCATGATGGCGTTATATTTCTTTACGGGTTTGTCTACTGATACTAACGTTATGCTGGAGCAAAAGTCTTACATCTGTTTTTTTATTTAGGCAAGTCACCGGAAGATTTTCTTTTTGCTAACACTGGCCTCTCCGATGTCGAGGCGGGTGTGATCCTTTTGATAGTGTCTCTTATCATTCTTTGCACATGTCTTATTCTCATGGTAAAAGTTCTCAACTCTATGATGCAAGGCACTGTATCACGGGTTATTAAAAAGGTCATCAACACCAACTTTAGATACCCCTTCGGCTGGGTAACAGGTAAATTTGTAGTGTTTCTCGACATTAAAAATTATAATTATTTTTTTAATACTTCGGAGTGGGCGGCATCAGGGTTTGATAAACCAGGCATAATCTATTGTTTGAGCTAGTTTTGTCACATATAATCCCAGAAAATGTGAATGCAAAAGTACAAAATATGCTGTTTGCTGCCGTGCTAATTGAAAAATCTACTAACACCATTCCCAACGTCAGCCGCACATTTAGCTAAATTTTGAAGTGCGCAAAGAGCTCGAATACCTATTCAAACGGGATTTCTCCAAAAATGCAGACAGTTAGTGTTGTTACTATAACCACTAAATGGTTGTTACTATAACCACTAAATGGCGATGACTGCAGAGATTTTGGGCAATAAAATGCATTTACGTTGTCAACGCTCTCTCTAGCACAGTGGTTATCAACCTTCCATTGACCGTGGCCCCCTAAAAGTAACTTTCGGGTCCGGTGGTTGCCTTTTATATTACCCTATAAAACCTGTTGCCCCGACACACACTCAATTCTGCGCATTATAAAAGAAAAAAAGACTCATTGACTTTCGGTGAATGATTTTCTCCGAAATAAAGATCGTGGCCCCTTGTGGGGGAGGGGGCAAGGGCGCTGGTTAAGAACCCCTGCTCTAGCACTTGTTTTTAACCAAACTTCACCAACAGTAATTAACTTAGCTACTGCTTAACCTTGATTTATTGTAACCACTGATGTTCGCAGGTTATCTTGCAATGGTCGTTGGTGCTGGAATCACTTTCGTAGTGCAGAGCAGTTCGGTTTTCACCTCGACAATGACTCCTCTCGTTGGAATCGGAGTAATCAGTCTGAAGCGAATGTACCCTCTTACTTTGGGGTCCAACATCGGCACGACCACCACAAGTATATTAGCTGCTCTCGCCAGCGACCCGTCCAGGCTTGAAGACTCTTTACAAATTTCCCTGGTTCATTTGTTCTTCAACATAACCGGTATCCTTATCTGGTATCCGATTCCCTTTATGCGCATCCCCATCAGAGGAGCAAAGTTCCTTGGCAACACGACGGCTGAGTACCGATGGTTTGCTGTACTTTATCTCATCAGCGTATTTTTCCTCATCCCAATTATCCTCCTGGCACTCTCGATTGCTGATCTTTGGGCTCTCCTCTCTGTGGTGATCTTGGTAGCTGTGATCGTGATCTTCATCGTAGCAGGGGGGGGGGATGTTAGCAGCGCACGAATATGCGAATTTAACGCTCGGGTCAGTTTGTGCAACTGCTCGGCCGGGGGGGGGGGAATGAGGACGTGGGAGTTTCTTCCCCTTCCGATGCGATCCCTTCAACCTTACGATCGCATCATGACCAAGTATCTTCTCTGCAAATGCTGCTGCAAGGGAGCAGTTGTGGATGCAGCAGATAAGGATGTGGAAAGTATTGAATCTTCTTCTGCTCGGTCATCACCTCCTCCTTACTCAATAGATGGAGCAGACAACGGAGCGTTTACGCCTGAGGATAAAACTCACGTGACTGCTTTTTAGTACGAGGGGGGGGGGCTTCTGCTCAATCATCACCTCCTCCTTACTCAATAGATGGAGCAGATAACGAAGCGTTTACGCCTGAGGATAAAACTCACGTGACTGCTTTTTAGTACGATGAGGTTTGTGAGAATTGAATACAGATTGCACTTATGCTGCCAATAGAAGAGCCATCGAATCAAAATGGATCCAACAACTATGATGTTTAGCTGATGTACTACTGATACATCGACACATAGTTAAGTGTCCACGACTTATTTGTACATACCGATCAATGCAAACAGGTCAAAACTGCTTGGAATGTTATTTAAATGAAAGCAAATAAATTTTATCGTCACTGTATTATGATTAAGTTCTAGTACTACGCAAAATTGTTTGAATAGTTTTTATTGTTTTATTTCATTGATATTTTGTGATTTTTTTTCAATCTTCAAGTTCTCATTCAGTGTTTCTTTTTGTTAATTTTTAGTATTACATAAAAATTCTTGGTCTTTTGTTGCAGCAAATGTTTGAAAAAATGTAGATTTCATTTTCGGTGCGACAATGAACGTTAAACACTTCTTTCCGGGGCAAAAAGATTTTGTACAAGGGGAGATTTTTTTGGATTTTTTTAACTTTAGTCGTTTTGTTAACAAATTTCTAATCTTTATAGTAAACTCTAAACTATATATAAGTGATACTCCATACACGAACCATTTTTTCTTTTAAATTCCTTATTGCACAATTTTGGACACTTTTTTGGACTCATTTATAAGTCTCCTAACTGTTATCTTGTTAGAAACAAGCAACAACCTGAAATCGAAAATCGTATACTGATATGCCAAATTAGATTTTAGTTACCAAAAAATTGCGAAAATGACCTAGTCCTAAAGTCATATCGAATCTGCCAAGAAACGTTAGATCAACATTTTAACAGCATCGACGCTTTTGGACAGGAACCGCCATTTAAAACTTTGCACGAATGTTTGCACTACTCAGGCCAAAGTATCGGTCCGTAGTCAGCGGGATTTCGCAACTTCAGGATCACGCGTGTTCGGCGTGTGTGGGTGGGGCAGGGGCGTTACCGGGGACGTAGTAACAAGTTGGGTCCGTTCTTTGTGACTGTTGGGTATAAAACTGTTCCCCACGGCTCAGGTTGCAACCAGAAAAATTGCAAAAAGTCGACAAGACTATGCTGTAAATGAGTGGAGGAAATTTGTAGTTGAAATATTTTTGTCAAAGTTTTTACAAGTAATATTTATAATACTGTGTTATATGTGACGAAAGATATGGTTCGATATGCTTAATGCCGAAATGAAGCGGAAATCTATACAAGTTTAGACAAGCTTCTGTAACGTTGTTTTAAAAACATACGAACGATGTAAAAGATGTTTTGTTTTTGAATAATTTTTTGTTTTGCTTTAATCAGAATCAACCCCGCACTAACTTAAACCTTAACCTAAAATTTACACTAATTTCTCAAAAACAAACAACAATAATGGCCTGTGCAGAAAAAACTGATTTAAAAACTGGAATTAGCACAAAGGGTAAGTTTTTTTCGGGTTTCTGCGTTTTTTAATTTGCCACCACTAATTTTGCCAACTACTATAGGTTTTGACGACATTCCTTTGGAAATAGAAGAAAAACCTAAGGAAGAAGAAGATGCTTGGGCAATTAAGTGGGACCAAGACGGTAAACATGTGGTTTTAAGTTGCTTGTTGAGTTTGTCTTTTTGTCTGCGAAGTCACCAATATTGTATGAACATAAGGCTTCGTGCAAACAAGTGATAATAGGGTCATGTGTTTTGCTCCTACTGCAAGCTATTCTGTTGCAATCCATACCGTGGTTTGTGAAACATACAGTACCTAATTAATATCCATTTATTCGCTGGATTATGGATAGATGTTGTAGCTACAACCTTTTATTGTGTTTTTTTCCAGATGATTATGAACCATGGAGCGAAAAAACTACCACAGAAAAAGTAAAATCGGTGCTGTTGACCTTGACCAAGGTCACCGTGGTGCTGGGATGCTTATACGTCTTTATTTGTTCTATTAGCATGCTTGGAGACGCATTCCAAATTCTAGGTAAAAATGCAGCTACATACATACATAACTGTAAGATAATCTTTAGGCAGTGATCGATACTTGGATCTCAAAACAAATGCAAAATATCAAGGAGTAGAGTTTGTTTTTTGAAAAATTATCAACATGGCAAAAGTGGTACATGCATTACAGCTGGAAAGACGGCGGGTGAAATCTTCTCAAACGATTCGTTCCTTAGCAATCCGATCACTGGCCTCATAATCGGTATCCTGGTAACGGTGCTGGTTCAGAGCTCATCCACTTCCACATCCATTGTCATCACCATGGTTGCATCGGGAAGTAAGTGACGTCATTGCATATCGGTTTGAACAAAACAAAAACCGGCGGGGTCGCTATAACGATGTAAAAATGCACTGCCATAATAGCGCATTAGTCACAGTTTTCTGAAATAAAATCCCACTTAAGTTCTGTTACAGTTCTGTTGCCAACCGCTAGTTTATAACATTAAACTATTCGCAGTATTGTCGGTGGAAAACGCAGTCTACATTATAATGGGAACCAACATCGGAACTTCAGTTACAAACACGATCGTCTCGTTGTCGCAATCCATGGACAAGGAGCAGTTCAGAAGGTAATTTACCATAATAACCATCGAAATTGCCACACAAAATATTGGTTAAATCAAACCGCCTTATCTATTCAGAGCTTTCGCCGGGGCAACCGTCCACGACATTTTCAATCTTCTCACTGTGTTGGTGTTTCTACCACTTGAGGTCGTATCAGGGTACCTTGTCGCTATAACAGAAGCCATTATCACGTCTTTCCACATCCAGGGTGGCTCAGACGCTCCTGACATGCTCCAGGTAAAGCTGCTCTTAACCTCTGCAACTACACCAGAAAGCCTTTAAAATGTCGCTTCCATTTGCGTTCAGGTTATAACCGACCCCTTGGTGAAGTCTATCGTGCAAATCAATGAAACCGTGATCACATTAGTTGCTCAGATGGTGCCACTTGAGCCGGAATCAAGCATGATCAATGTAAGGACTCATATACAACATTATGACTTGTACATCGCGCTTTTATTACTGCAGGAATCAGCCTGTGTAACAGAGTGTTGACCGACGGATCTGTCTTCATTTATCAAATAAACAAAATACTCAAGAAGAGCGGCAGGCGATCAGAGTCAGTGTAAGAAAAGCGGCGATATTGGGGGGGGGGGGGGGGGGGGGGGGGGGGGGGGGGGGGGGGGGGGGGGGGGGGGGGGGGGGGGGGGGGGGGGGGGGGGGGGGGGGGGGGGGGGGGGGTACAACCCCGTCTCCCCTGTTGGCGGCAGGCGATCAGAGTCAGTGTAAGAAAAGCGGCGATATTATACTGACGCTAATCGTCTGCCGCCCTGTTTGAGTAAATTCTGTGTATTATTTCAGTGAAAAGTATTTATTTACTGTTTTTGCTACCTCTAAATTAAAGCTCTTGGTAGATTTGGTGCGAGTCAAGACCAGGTTACATTAACGTCACTGAATCTTACAACCAAACTATTGGCATTACGAATTCTACAGCAGCTTACACAACCTCTGTGATGGAAATGACGACAATATACGAGCAAGAAGTCGTTGTTGGCGTAAGAAAATGTAGGTTATAGTGCTCACTTACGGGTGGTGTAGTCCAGGGCATCTCAACCTTTCTTGCTCTGCGATCTCATTTTAGAAAAGAAATTTCTACGTGACCCCTTGATGAGTATAGCCTATATACACGTGAATGATGTTTAAACAATAAATTTACGCACGTATACCATTTATTGTGACAGGGACATAATAACGCATGGTGTTTCGCGACCCCAAAATTATATTGCGCGACCCCAATTTAGATCGCGATCCACAGTTTGAGAAGCCCTGAGAAGACTATACTATAGTCCACCTATGTTATTCCTGTTTTCCTTTGATAAATCTGTATTGTAGATGATAAAATTCGTCTTTTCACAGGCAAATCTCCCGATGATTTCCTATTTGCAAACACTGGTTTGTCGGATGTGGAGGCAGGAATAATTCTTCTCGTGGTGTCTCTAATTATCCTCTGCTCTTGCCTCCTAATCATGGTCAAAGTCTTAAACTCAATGATGCAGGGTAGTGTATCGAGGATCATCAAAAAAATTGTCAACACCAATTTCAAGTACCCGTTTGGATGGGTTACAGGTTCGTTAAACAACCTCACGTATCAGACTCAAGTCAAAGTCTCAAATTCTAATGGTTTGTGTACATTTAGGTTACTTGGCTATGCTTGTTGGTGCTGGTATCACTTTTGTTGTGCAAAGCAGTTCGGTTTTCACTTCCACCCTTACTCCTCTCGTTGGGATCGGAGTAATCAGCATTAACAGAATGTACCCGCTCTCATTGGGTTCCAACATCGGCACGACCACCACAAGTATATTAGCCGCTCTCGCCAGCGATCCGTCCAGATTGGAGGAATCTTTGCAAATTTCATTGGTTCATTTGTTTTTTAATATTTCCGGGATTTTACTTTGGTATCCTGTTCCCTTTATGCGCATCCCCATCAGAGGAGCAAAGTTCCTTGGCAACACGACGGCTGAGTACCGATGGTTTGCTGTACTTTATCTCATCAGCGTCTTTTTCGTCATCCCAATTATCCTCCTGGCACTCTCGATTGCTGATCTCTGGGCTCTTCTTTCGGTCTTGATCCTTGTGGCTGTGATCGTGATCTTCATCGTAGCAACCAATCTTCTTCAGACGCACAAACCACAGTGGCTTCCCGCATCCATGAGGACGTGGGAGTTTCTTCCTCTTCCTTTGCGATCTCTCAAGCCGTACGATCGCATCATGACTAAGTATCTTCTCTGCAAATGCTGCTGCAAGGACGCCGTTGCCGACGATGACGTAGAAAGTGTTGAATCGTCAGTTTCTTCTTCACCGCCTTCTTACACCACGGCGGCGGCGGAAAACATGGCGTTTGATACCAGCGAGTTTACCAACACAACAGCGCTTTGATTTACTTTTGTTCAAGCCACGAAAACCTGAAATACCTGCACTGAGTTTCCTCAGCCAGTGAACTTGATGTGTTCGGTTTGGAAAGCCGAAACTTAGGCCTTCATAGTGGGATGCTTGTTTATCTAGTTATACCTTTTGCATTCATATGTTAACACTTGGTTTCTTTACGTTTGTAAGTTAGTTATTATTTGCGGTATAACGTTACTTTGACTCCAAAAGTGGACAGCATGGTGCCTACTTTACCAATACAGTCAAAAAATCGTGAATGTGTTAGTGTGTGTAGCCTTTAGAAGTGCTAAACAAATGCTGCAATACCTTGTGGCTACGTGCTGTTAGGAACAACCTCAACAAAGGCGATCGAAAAAATTCGTTGCATAATTCTTATCTCCATATTTCCGTCACCACCTTATCTGTTCCGGTAAACACAGGCAGACGGCTGATGTGGGTAACAAATGATCCTTCTCATAGGGTTAACCAAACAGCTATGACTGGCAAAATGCTTTACCTTTTGACGCCGGGTTAATGTCGCTGTGGCCGCAACACGTTAAGAGAAGTTGCCGCTGTTATCGCGACACTTTGACCCATTTAAGCAAACAACACTTGAAGTGCTAATAATAAGCTGTTCCTGCAAGCTATGCTGTATTAACAGTTGTTTCCCTTCAAACAGATTTTTATTGTCAATTAACCGGAATTTTGACATCACGAGAGGCATCTTTATGACATATTGAACTTTGTACTTTACGTATGGGACGCCGAAACGTCGGGTAAATTACAATAAAAATATGCTTGAAGAGCAACGATTGTATAGTCGAATAACCGTTTAGATTAGAACGACAAATTACGAGCAAAAATTGAAACCTTTACCACCAACCTGCGAAAAAAAAGTAATTTTATTCCATAACGCAAGTAAGGTCTAGTTTTTCGCTGAACAAGTAGTAAATTGAACTTAGTTCTGGCCTATTGTATTTTACAAATTTAGTACACAAATCTGATTTAGTCTATAACAATGTTGTAACATATAAACCAATATATTGTTGTGAAACATTTAAGATTGTTTGGATCTCCTAATCGCCGATGACTAATGCAATTAAACAGCCCGATTCAAAGTACAGCGACCCGTCTAGTCAGGGGGCTGTGCAGGGTACACACAGTTGGTGAATATAACCACTAACAATAACTTGCTTGTATTTTAGTCGAATGTGAGCCAATAATTAACTGCGAATTGATGTCGACCTACTGACGCAACCGTGTTCGGACTTCAAACGGGATAAACATCGCTATGTGGGAAATACACATCACAAATGTGTACAACGGGTTCAAATTCTGTGCAGGGCAATTGGTCAGCTTACACAAACACTTCATAACACATCATGGGTTAAAGTGCCCAGGACAAGATCATGAAATCAAGACCTCGACCAGTGCACGTATTTACTTCGATCCCCTTTTTTGCGTTATCGGTTTGCATGATGTTTAAAACAAGTCGGTCATCAAACTGTCCCATTTCTATAGTCTGATGCATTATACTTTAATATTTTTGTGGGGCTTGGTAAAATTAGTGGCTTCTATTAGTTTAACGTTAACCCATAAGGCTCCGCCGGATTGTAGCAATGATTGCACAAACAATGGAAAAGGGATTAGAACGCGCGACCTTGTAAACACAAAGCTGGCCAAAGCTGGTATTTGGCAACAAACATGAACAAAAAAGCAGTGATATTGTACTTGAAGAAAACAAACTTTGGTGTAAAATTTCCTTTGGTGTAATGACCGGAAAGCACACGATGAAACGTTGGGGAATTGGAAAACTTTAAATGTTGATCCAAGCACAATTTACTTAAAGTGATAAATTTTACAGCTAACAAAAATATTGCCTTTGAACAAGTAGAAATGTAAAGTGCATTCCTGAGGCAAAACTCGCACACATGAGGCAATTAGACGTAACAAGCGTTTTGTTTGATTCTTGCGGTTTGCAGTTAGGTTAGCAAAGTTCTACCCGGCGAATAACAGTTAAGTTTGGTGCACATTGGTATAATGAATCAGGCAGAAGTTTTGCATTAGGAGTAAATTATTTAACACATTCAAATTGCGAAACTTTTCCGTTTCCGTTTTCCGTTGTAAATTTCTCTCTCATTTTTTTTGTTACTTGGATATATCATGGGTAACCAACATAAACTTGCAATTAAGGTTCGCTTTACCTCTGTGTGACAAATTGTTTTAAATCAACTGTTACAGGAATAGAAATAAAGAAAAAGTTATAAAGTAAGTTTTGATTTATAAGTAATTATTACCGGCATATAATTAATTTAAACTTTTTATATTCCCGGGTGGGTAGATTTTGTGCTGACCAATAATGACTGCATGCACATATTATCGCTGTGAATATATTTCAGCCATAGTGCAGAATCCAGCCATGTTGCAGACCAACGATAGCGACTCGCATAAAATGAGCTTGAAACGCTTATTACTTTTTCGTTCTGCGATTTACTCCAAGCGTTATAACGCTTTGAAAGCTGAATCGTGGGTTAACTACTTTTTTAAACTACGCTCTGATGCTCTGTAATGGTTTGAAGACAAAGTTTCGATTTGGAACCAACGTAAACCCCAGTCCATCATGGAATTACATTAACAATTTAAAAATCGCAAAACATTTGCTCATCTTTATTACTTTTAAACCGAAGTATAAGTTTTGTAAGTCACGATAACAATGGTGTTTTTGCTCTTTAGCATCATTTAGCGGTTGTATTGACACTGTTCGATTTTTGGAAATCCCAAACATCAATATTCAAATGACACCTTTTGTTTCACAATAACAAACGAAATCTTTGAAATGTGGTAATTTGGATAGGACGCTCCCGGGGACGAATCCCGATCAGGTTTTTTTTATGTCTTTATATGGGCCAGGCACGCCGGACCATTCGGCAAAGTTCCTGCCCCTACATTTGTATCTTTGTAGTAAGAGCGGGGAATTCATTCCAGTGCCTCTTGTGTCCCTTTATTGAATAAGCGCATTTAACCTTTTCGAACAAAACCGATACTTTTTGTTTTTGCGTTCTGGCCATTAATTTTTGTGGTCGTCACTGTAAAGCTTTAATCATGCTTCTATTTTTTTTATGTCCCACACAACTGTACAAGTACTTTCTATTCTTACATTGCTACATAAAACTAGTATTGCTTTACTAGGTTTAATGAAAAAGCCATGAAATATACGAATGTACGATACAGTTCCATTCAAACACGGCCGGAAAATAACTAACACGGTGTTTCACGGAAATAATAAACACCACAGTGTTTCACAAAAAATTAAAGACACAGTGTTTTGCAACAATCAGCAACCACAGCGTTTTAGGAAATAATAAGCCCAGTATTTAAAAAAACAAGCAATGCCACAGTGTTTCCAAACATATTAAACGCCACAGCGTTTCACAAAAATAAAAGTCACAGTGTTTCACACAAAAAATAAAGATTTCTAAACAAGATCAGCCTCATCGGAATGTTGGGACACTGATTCCCTTTGTGTCTCCTCCGATGAGGATCCATCGTCTCCTCCTCCATCCGAATCACATCCATCCGACTCCGAGAAGGATATCTTCCCCATCTTGTAGAGAGGAACGTACTGGGTCCTGGCTACTTTTCGGGGTCGGTTAAGAGACTGAGTCCCTGATGGAACAAGAAAGCGGGTACGAACTCCTGAGGACTTTCTCCTGCGAGGTTCGATCTTCTCATGCGCCTCCTGCCATCTCTTCTTGGCGGGTGCAGCATCTTTTGTTTCTGGAGCACGTTCCTGTTGCATCTTAGGTGGCTCTTCTATCGGTTTTGGTGCAGGAGGTTGCGGTGCCTGCTTGGGACTTGTATCAACCGGCAAACTGGATACAATAGTTGGGGATGAAACAGCCGGTTTCAGTTGTGTTGGTTCAACAGCTGCTTGTGGGCCATGATAACCCGATGTTGGTGGATAATACTCGGTAGTTGGGACCGGTTTCTTGTAATCTGGATTCTCTTCATCTTTCTTTCTCTTCTTCTTGCCGAACCCGATCGCGCCTTTAGCGATAAGATGAATCATCTCGATAATGCACAGAATCAAACACAGCACACCAAGGGTGTTCATGTACCTAAGGAAAATCGTCTTTTCCCACGGCCTGGAAACCCAACAAGGAACATAGGCATTATCGTTGCCAGGCAACATATGCTGACCGCAAGCCCAGCGCACACTGTCGCCTCCACAACGATAAAGTTGAGGAACTCGAATCCAGAAGAGATCGAAGATAGAACCGACTCGCCTCCCGTCGGACACGATTCGGCCGTCGTTAGGCACATTCGGGTACTCAGCGAACCGGAACAGGTCGTAGGCGAGAACTAGGAACACTATCTCAACTATGATCCTCACTATCACAGAGCAGAAGTAAGCAAGTCTTATGCCTCGGGTTAATGTTATTTCCTGTAGTTTATCTTTGCTATAAACGTCCTTCTGTTTCTGTTTCCCAATTCTTCGTTTCTTGCGCTGTAAGCGTTGAGCGAGAGTACTACCTGGGACGTTGCTAAGCACATGATCCCAACGCTCCTGCGCCGCAGCAGAAGCTTCTTCTTCTTCTTTCGCTTTTGCTTCTAGTATTTTCATCTTCTCGATCTTGGCGTTTACGTACACTGTGTAGAAATGGAATATCACAGCGGGCGTGAAAAGAGCAAGGATCTGAAACGACCAGAACCGTATGTGGGAGATCTTAGCGAACTTGTCGTAGCAAACGTTTTCGCAGCCGATCACTTTTGTGCTGCATCGAAACGCTGACTGTTCGTCGCTGTAAACTTGTGAGCCGATTGATGCGACGACGATCATACGAAACAGAAAGACACAGAGATACCATAGTTGCCCACTCAAAGTGCTGTACAGATTAACCTGCTCGGAGATTGTTTTTAACACGTCCCACATCTTCCCTAATCCCTACGTGATGCAACTTCCTAAAACGCAAGAGTTGTTTATTATAAAATATAACTTATCATAAATAAAAGTTGTTTCCGCTGCTACTTGTGATTGCTTGTAAGTCAAAATACCTCACTAAAATCCAACATTTTTCTACGCTCCGGTTTTCTTTTCTTTTAGTTAATAATACTGAGTAAATATGCGCAAAAAAGTTTAATTTTTTATATCAACGTGATTTAATATTTAACTTCCACACACGGTTCTGTAGCCATTACAATCATCAGGAACGATTAGGTCGCTATTAAACAATGGCAACAAACAACACAGAGGTCGAATCGCGTCACCTCTGTTACGCAATACAAAGCCCAGGTCACGTGACCCTTGTTTGGAATTTAGCCAAGAAGCGAGGAATTCTATTATGGTGAAAACTCGACGCTTCGCCGGGGGGTTTAATTGTCGCCTGTGACGAAACAATGATATTGAGACGGGATCAGGATTCGTGTTCGAGTAATCGAGAGTTTATCGCCACGAAATCGCGAAATCGATTGTTTAATATTCTCATTACTTTGTTTGTTTCATAAAGACGAGATGTTACGTATGTTCATCACATTATGCCGCAGATTACACGACAACTTACGTGGATAATTTTGCAAAAGTGAAACATCTTCTGTTTTGAGCTGAACACAATAATTCTGTGACAAAAATTGGGGTTCACTCAAGGTCGTTTTGTGTGGTTTGGGAAAATGTTTTTTTTTTTCGGCTCGTCCACACCCGGGTGCGAATTTTAAACAGCTTTTTTGGCGTAAAAGTCAAACTCTTTACTTCATTTGCTTAGGTGCTTAAATTTTAGTAACGCATGTGTTTTTTATGTATCAGTCATTGGATTTCAACTTGAATTTCCTCTTATGACACGAATACTTGACAGAAAAACAGTTAAACGATTACGCGGTGTCTTGTACACATACACATCAGAACTGAATAACAGCAATTCACTTTATTTTGCCGAAACCTATCATCTCTACTTTTTACTTTAATCAATAAGATATTGCAATTTGTTCAGTTCACAAGATTGTGCTTTTCACCCGTGGTATTTTCTTCGTCCTTTGGTTCTTAATGACGATTTCGTCCTGTTCAATTCCTTTGGTTCTTGGACCACTGAAGAACACCGCAGTCGCACAAATTGTTGGTTGTGACGTGAAATATAACTTTTCTTTAATTTTCTTTTCCTGCGTCGGGCGACGCAAAATTTTATTACGAAGTACGTGGACTCAAAAAACGCCAGGAGCAAGCAGATCTGGTAGAAAAACAACAAAATTATTGATAAAATCACGAAATAAAAAAAACTATGTTCTATATTGTTTCAATGTAATCAACCGGTTATGTTAGGGTTTTATACGTAGGAGATTTCAAATTCTGCCGACAGAAAATCAGCAGTTGTAGAAATTGACTCTGTATTTTAAGAATTGAAATCTGTCCCGTTATACAACTGAAACAGGCTTTGTCCAATTGTGGGATCATATTAAAATAACATTACATCGTGTTTTGATGGCTTACCATGCTCATAATGCTCATGTATCGCAGAAACACGGTCTTCTCCCACGGCCTCGAGACCCAACATGGAACAAAACTGTTTTCCCCGTTCAACAGATGCTGCTCACATGCCAAGTTTACATCGTCTCCTCTGCAAGCGTAAAAACGGGGAACCTCCGCCCAAAGTACATCCCACAAGATAAACTGTCTCGGTAAATTAGATTGCTGGGTTTTTACTTTTCCAAACAACTCATATGCGAGGTAAAGAAAAGTCAGTTCGACGAGAAAGCGAAATACCGATGCTACGAAGTAGGCAAGCTCAATACGTTTTGTCAGCACAATTTCTTTTGGACCATAGTCGGTGTAAATGGTTTTTCTTTTGTAGACTTTTCCACGCCTGGAGCTGGTGGGTTTGCAGCGTGTCCTGCTGTTTGATCTTGATTTTCTGCCGTTTCCCAATCTCGATTTGAGGCCATTTCTGTCGGGGCCGAACTCTGAGAACTGTCCTTTTTCGTGAAGCGCGAAAAGATGGAACAAAACCACAGGAAAATTGAGGCCAAGAAGTTGGAAAGCCCAGAAACGTAGGTGGGATATCTTGGAGAATTGGTCAAAACAAACTGTCTGACATCCAAGTGCAACCGTGCTGCATTTAAACTGACTTTGTTCGTCGTTGTAAACAGCTCCACCTATCGACATCACCGCAACAAATCGGAATATGTAGACGAACACGTACCAAAGTTTACCAGCAATAGTGCTATGTAGGGTTGCTTCCTCAGAAAAGCTTGACAAGCCCCACATGGCAAAGGTTAGTGGTTCAAATCATGCGATAAAACTCTGTAAAATATAATTTTTCTTTACGGTAACATAGGACACAAGAGTTGTAAGCGGATCCGAAATTCAAACCCGAATCCAGGCCGAACCAGAATCGTTTAAAAAAGCGCTATAAGCACGCAAATTTGATTGACATGCCTTATAACACTTGAATTACCTAAAGTTTCGATAGTAAGCTTGTATCTACAACTTCCGAGCACTAAACTGATTTTTAAAAACACCTGTCGAGGTAATAAAGCTACTGTTTTCTGAAGCGCACTGCCATGCCTTGGTCTGCAATCTGGTAATGTATATTTAATACCTCATTATATGTCAGGTCGCGAACCCATGCCATATCTCTTTGCTTGGTAAAACAATAACACATGTTCTTCGATGTTATAGGGTTAAGTGATATGCGATATCGGTATAGGTAGTAAAGGGCAAACAAAAACAAAGAAACATTTCCTAAACACCTTCCTCATTGCTATTTTTGAGTTAACGGTTATTTGGTGTTATTTTTACATTTTGTGACCAAGCGAAATATTTTTGTGCTTCAAGTTAAGTACGGTCAACATGGCATTTTCTCAACTTAACAAAATTGCACAAGCCTTTAAGGGTCCAAACTCCTTTAATCTGCTAAACCAACGATGGTCAAGGTATTTAACTATTGTTGTGCCGGTTTTAAACAAAGAAGTAATTTACCGGTTCGTCATTTTTTTTAATGCACAAGATTAATCTAAAATCAGAATGTTATCGCTCGGATTAAAAACAAATCAACTCGAAAGATTAAACAAATTTACCGCCGCAGTTTGCTTTTTGTACTTTTTTTGTTATTGAGTATGAGTATCAGCAAAGACACCAAAAAACATGGGTTATCAAATCAAGTGTCATGTTATTTGAATAATTCTTGAACTGTACTAGATATGTTCTGCCGTATCGCAACCGATACAACCGGTTTGTATGTGACGATGAAACGCACGACAAAACCCGTCTGAACGGAAACATCTGAAAGGCGCTTTTTCAGAACGTCTCGCATGACTGATTGGTGTTACTTTGTGGCCAACAGGTGAAATGCTTTGTTAATACGGAAAAAAAACGAATACTAAAGACAATAAGTTCATGAGTGGCTGGCCAGTAAAATTGTAAGCTAAGCCTTATTTAGACCCGAATTTCGTGGGAATTGCAGCACAAATGATGCGTGTAAAATTTGGTGCGAGACGTTCTCTGGACCTTGTTCAAACATTAGTCATGTCGAGATGCACCCCTCATTTGTATGAAACAGACATAAGATGATTTTCTCGGAATCCAGCTACAATTTTGTGTACCCGACACATCAAACATTTTGTACATAACATATAGCTCTATGGCAAAGAAAAACTTTCTCTACACAGTGCCCTCCGCACCAATGTCGTGTTAAGTTGGCCTACCTCCTGATCGGGACAGTTGAAAGGAAATCTAATGAGCGCAAACACTGAAACATCTCGCAAAATTGTTACGTAACAATAGGGTTTCCTGTCGACACAATAAGCTCCATGACGAGGAAAACATTTCGAATTTCGTTTATCGAGACAGTTGGCGAACTAGTTTGTAACAAGAACTCCTTGTCGAAAAAGGGACATGTCACTCAATACGTACGAGAAATGAGAAGTTCTGTTGTTGTTTTACCCTGGGCTGGGCTAGTCTGACTTCTCAGACGACCAAGCAGATATATTTGAGTCAGATATTGTTGGAGATGGGTTTTAAGGCTAAATAACTTCAGCTTAATCAGCAGCAAAAAAAAGCAAGACCTAATTTTGAAATTCAAACCCAGAAATCACAGTACATCAGGCGTATTGAAGGCGTAACACCAAATCAGCCGGTCGCCAAGCAGTCCCACATACGACCTACTCAGACGCTTCAGGGTTAATCCCAGTGTTGAAACTATGTTCATCTTAACCAGAAGTGTTGATGTTTGTTATTTTGCAGTTTTAAAGTGAAAAGATGAAACTGGTGACACGGGGGGGGGGAAAACATCACCTTGATAGCAAAAATACAGGACTTAATTTTTAAATTCAAATCCTGAAAGAGTACCATAGTACGGCAGAACTATTGAAGGCGTAACACCGAATTAGCCGGACAACAAGCATTCCCACATATGACCTACTTAGACGCTTCAGGGCTAATCCCAGTATTGAAACTGTGTTCATCTTAACCAGAAGTGTTGGTGTTTGTTATTTTGCAGTTTTAAAGTGAAAAGATGAAACTGGTGACACTATTGGTTCTGTTATTATCCGTTTTGGTCGTTGGAACTCAAGCACGCCGCGCAAAATCGAGAAATGGGGCAATAAACAACAGATCACCAAGCGAGTTTCGGGGTGTTAGTCTGGTTGCGAGGTTTGACGAGGCGGGACAAGTTTTGGAACAACAAGAAACAACCGAAAACACTGTTAACGCCCTTGATCATACCAATGGACCACGTGATGATACTCGACCCAAACCACGTCCTAAACACAAAGGTAGGTAAATGTTTTTGATTTAAATCATCATGTTTGAATTAAATAAAAGAAATTTTATCAAGTCAGTCACGTTATTAATATAAATACTCTTAAACCACTCAAACACATACAAATTCGTGGGTTTAAAATAAAGCTTTTCCAACCTTACAGATTAGGTAACAATAGCTCAGAAAATTACTAAATTACCACAAACAAAAGATTTTGGTTCCTATTAAAAATTTAAATTCTGAACTTTTCCGTGACTTATTCGCAGGCAAAAAACACCACCATCGTAAAGAGAAGTTGGCCGAAGCAGAGGATGCAGAACGGCGGGTTCGGGATGGTTCATGGTTCTACTGCGATAACAATCAAGTCCCGAGGGCAGTGGAAGATGTTATGGACGAGGGAAGAGACAGAGGACTGATGTGCAGCCGAGAATATCCAACACACACCTGCTGTGCTGAGAACGACCTCACCATCGAACTGATCAGCTCTAGGGTAGGTTGATTGTTCACATGAATTAGTGTAAGGTTTAACGAATTGATTTTGCTCACTGAAAAAATCGCAACAGAAGTAATTGGTGCTTATGGTAAGATAAGGTGTAAATCCATACTGGGATCAGAAGCGTCTATGGCAGTGATTCCCAAACTATGCGCAGCGGCATACTTGAGATGTCATTAGGTGTGCCGCAAAAAATATTGAAATTAAAATCAATCAAGTAGAGTAGTAGTACCAGGTGCTTAGACCACTAGGCCAACATGCTCCACGTCTCTGAGATGTTCAACTAGGCTATTTAACTATGAGAGTGACCTGTATAGCGGCTTTATGACCTCATAGTTACTGCCTTTGTCAGCTAATTTGCTGTGCCATTTTAAACTGTTGTTCATGAGGAAATGTTAAAAGTGCGCCAAATAATTTTTGTTTTTTTCTAAAATGCGCCTTACAAGAAAAAAGTTTGGGAACCACTGGTCTATGTTTATGCAAACCAGCGATCACGGCACACTCATATAGAAATTGTAGTACACCAGGCCTAATAAAGGCGTTATATCGCATCTTGTCAAGATGTTACGTAAAAGGGACACATGTTTTTTAAGCGTTTTTAAAACCATTTATCCTATCAAACTTGTGAAGTTAGATTTTGCTCCTAAACGTAAATAATAATAAAAATATTTTATACAACTGGTTTTGCACAAGTTTATATGCGTAATGAAAGTGTCGTTTTATGTATTATACCTCTTAGTAGCCTACACTGATTTTCAAATTGACCGCTTTATTAGATTGTGGAACAAATCTCTGATCTCCGCTGTGCTCGGATGATGATGAAGTTAAGATGTGCTCACTGTTCTCCAAGATCGTGGTGGCTCTTCCACGCCCCGGATCGAGTACGAGACGCTCACCCCCGAAGCATGCCTATCCTGTGCCCCAAGTTTTGCCGCAAGTTTCACGATGCTTGCAGAAATTCAGTGGCAGGTACGGACGCGTTTTGTCACTAGATCGGACAAGATAGTTAAATCAAAATCACACTGGTTTTCTTTATTACAGACAATAAAATTTGCCTGTTGATAAATTCTTCAACTTGCTTAAAATATTCTGTAATTTAGGTTTGAACAATGACAACTATTGCGATTATCATACCACAAGAGCAGAGGGGGGGGGGGACAATAAAATTTGTCTGTTGATAAATTCTTCACCTTGCTTAAAATATTCTGTAATTCAGGTTTGAACAATGACAACTATTGCGATTATCATACCACAAGAGCAGATGGACCATGTTTCCCAGATTACGAAATAAGAAGAGGAACAATCGACTAAATGGGATGTTGCTGATGTTCATTATTCCTAAAGTGCTTATTCTCCATATTTTGCCTGATACTACCTTCGCGATTATTGATTTACATATTTTTATGGCCATGATTTTAAGATGCCCTTATTTATTGTGTGTACAAAATGTAGCAACTTACAGGCATCTAAAATCCTGAAAAAATGATCAATAGCAAAATATTCTGCTTTATTTACAGCAGTAATTCCAAACCCTAAACAATCGGGGGCTGAAAGTGCACTCCAGAACCAGGGGGGGGGGGTGTTTCCCAGATTACGAAATAAGAAGAGGAACAATCGACTAAACGGGATGTTACTGATGTTTATTATTCATAAAGTTCTTATTCGCCTTACTTTGCCTGATGTTACCTTCGCAATTATTGATTTACATATTTTTTTAAGATGCCTTTATTTATTGTGTGTACAAAATGTAGCAACCTACAGGCATCTAAATTGCTGAAAAACTGATCAATAGCAAAATATTCTGCTTTATTTGAAGCAGCAATTCCAAACCCTAAACAATCGGGGGCTGAAAGTGCACTCCAGAACCAAGTAAATGAACAAAACGTACATCATTGCATTTCACTGTACATTATTTATTCGTTTGCAAAATAAACTTCCATTTGTAGCATACAGGTTGTTGTTGTATGATTATCGTTTTCACGATTTTAACAACGAACTAGAAACTATTGTACAAATTTCAGTGAAAAAACATCCTACATTTAATTTAAACGAAAAAAAAGTAAGGTTATTTTTAGTCATTCAGGATTACTTGATTTGAAAACGATAGGCTTGCAGACATACAGTGGGGTAGCCATACGTCAGGATTTTCCCTGACATGTCAGGGAATTTAGTGTTTAAGGGGGGGGGGGGGGTTCTTAGATGCGTTTGAAGAATTGCGTGAAATGGAGTTGGCATGTTGTATAAGCAATTAAATTATTTGTTAACTCAGAAGCTTTGACTGAAACTTTCGTGTTGCTAGGTAAATCTAGCCGCCCACATCTCCTCAAAAACTTTCATACAAATAACAGTCTCATAGGGGGGCGATTTTGAGCCAGTGCCTTGGAAAGGGGGCGATTACGCCAAAAAGGTTGAAGACCCCTGATTTCAACGAAAAAAAAGTAAGGTTATTTTTAGTCATTCAGAATTACTTCAGAAAAAAAATTCAGAAAATTCAGAAGGGGGGGGGGAGCTAACTTCAACGTACAAGCAGATATAATTCGTCTTGCAAACAAACTCCAGGGACAAGGGACGCATCAGCATAAACATGCTGCTAACTGAATACATTGTGATTACTGGGGATTGTTTGTATTTTTTGATCTCGAAAGCAAGGTTGGGCATTAGCCACCGGGGACACTTTTTTTGGCTATATATGGTGACAGGCCTAACTTTAGAAATACAACGCTTCAGGCTTCACCTCAAACTTGTTTTGCTTTCTCGCTTCCTATATGTCTACACACAAGCGCTTCCCAAACTGCGAAGTATTTGTATCATTTGGGATTTTCCTCTGCTGAGTAATCAGTGCCGGATTAAGGGTCTGCTGGCCTGTAGGCACATTTTATAGGTGGCCCGAAAATCAGGGTTGCCAATTACAAAATTAGAATTATCAGTGTTGCTAAATCGCCAAAGTGGCCTGGATTTTTGACTGGCCTGTAGGCACGTGCCTACTTTGCCTAATGGTTAATCCGGCACTGTGAGTAATGCTCTACTGCAGGGGTGTCCAAACTTTTTTTAATGGGGGCCATTTTTTACCAAGTAAAGACGCCCGCGGGCTAATGTTTTTTTTAGAATTAGAACACAAATATACGGGATTTAAGAAATTGTGGGGGGGGGGGCTTAAATTTTATGAATATAAGCATCGCATCTATAGTATTAATGAACTTTCAGCTTTTTCAGCCTAATTATTATTATTGCATTGTTACATATGACTACGTAACTGCTACATACAGTCTATGTAACAATGCAATAAGTTAAGCGTACCTGCCCAAGCAGTCATGCTTTTCTGTTACCATTTTGCAGAATAAATACGTTCGTTTACCTGCTGTTTAATGTGCCGAGTTTCGCTTTATTTTGTGCAAAAAAATAGCAACTGAAAAAGCATAATAGCAGTTAGTATTGATATCTAGTTGCTTAGTGTTTTCCACAAACCTACATGCTAACAAAATGCTTGGGTCGTGGGGGGGGGGGGGGGGGGGGGGGGGGGGGGGGGGGGGGGGGGGGGGGGGCAATTTTTTTAGGGTCGCGCCAAAAAGTTATTGCGGACCCCTGGTCTAACGATACGCGTTAAACACACAAATAAAAATCCGCGTCTCAAGAAAACACAGCATTTGATGCTACGCTCTGGAACGTGGGAAATTTCATTTGCTTTAACTGTGTATCCAATACGTAAGGAACCAACTGACAACAAAAAGTCAAATGTCGTGGGACATAAAAACGTTTTTACAGCGGCATTTTATTTCAAATTTAAAAAGGTCTTTGTGGCTCCCATTGTTTGTTTGTTTTTTCTGTGTGAAATTGTTCCGAATGGTATTTGAGTGGTAAAGGTTGGCGACCCCATGGCAAGACCGTTCAGAAAAAATAACGAAAAAGTTTGAGAAAAACTGGGTTAACGCAACCGAGATTGTCAGGGATTGTGTACTGTAACGATTATGTACCATAAAATATGGCAACCCTAACATACAGGCCCATCCATAGATTTAAAAAAAAGTAAATAAACAAAACAAGCTTTAATTTTTAAATCTTTTTGAAAATAATTGGCTTACCTATGCTTAGTTTTGCGGACTCTAAATAAAAAACAAATGACGAAATTATGGAGAAAAACATTTTGCTTCACGGTTGAGCGATATAGGTAATATCACGTGACTTACAGTGATCAACAACAAAGTCATGGAATACACTGAGTTTGTTGTGAAAAAAGGGTTTCGTTGGTGGTCTAGGTTTGTCTCTTTGAATGGCTGTAACCTCTGGTTATTTCAGTGTATGTTGCAACTGTTTACAGGAACTCGCAGGTTTTTATCCATAATCGTTCATTTTTGTTGCTATTCTTAAGATCGCTTGCAGACATTTGCTGCAATACCAAAATGGATTAACTTTGCAAATTGATGTTTTTGTGTTTGCTTGTAAAACCGGTTAAAACTCTTTACTTTCAGTTCGAACGTGCATTGTAGTGGTTAGCTTGTTACATATCCTAATAATCCTACTTAACAAATTACAATACCTCTGCATTTAAGAATTAACTTTTAAGTTGTAAAATAGTGTTTACAATAGGGGGGGGGGGTTTTTTTTCCATAATCGTTCATTTTTGTTGCTATTCTTAAGATTGTTTGCAGACATTTGCTGCAATACCAAAATGGATTAACTTTGCAAATTGATGTTTTTGTGTTTGCTTGGTAAACCAGTTAAACTCTCTACTTTCAGCTCAAATGTGCATTGTAGTGGTCAGCTTGTTGTATATCCTACTTAACAAATTACAATACCACTGCATTTAAGAATTAACTTTTAAGTTGTAAAATAGTGTTTACAATAGATGTTGTTCAGAAAAAATATTGTCAGTATCTACGAACAAGCAGAAGGATTCCTAAAAAATAAATGAGGGGGGGGGGGAAGTTCAGAAAAAACATTTAGTCGTTCACCCTTTGGTATTTAAGATATATATATTTCGCTATTACGGCATTGTCAGTATCTACGAACAAGCAGAAGGATTCCTAAAAAATAAATGAAACCAGTATGGGTAAATATCTACGGTTCCGAGGAACCACAATGGTGTTTCCTGTTTAGGCGGGTTTCATTTGGCCAGCAGAACCTGTGGGTTCAACTACCGGGGGGGGGGGGGGGGGGGGGGGGGGGGGGGGGGGGGGGGGGGGGGGGGGGGGGGGGGGGGGGGGAAACACCCAGAAAACGGATTTCAATGAACATTCAAATAGCATGACACTTGACTTCATACCCACGTTTTTTTTTCGGGAACTGTGATGATAAAGTGACAATGCAAATAAAATCTTGACTTGACTTGATGCTGTAATAGCGAAATATATATATCTTGAAAACCAAAGGGTGAATGACTAAATGTTTTTTTCTGAACTTACATCTATTGCTATAAGGCTCATTAGTCTTGAACCACCAAGCAACGGACTGGGTGATTCCAGCTTTAAGTTTCAATTATGAGTAAAGTGTTTACAAATGACAAATATAAATGACTTTGTGATGACTGGAGTTGTGATTGTTTTACTTCAACAAAGTTGTATTAGCAGCTCACTTTACTTAGTTTTCCTGCTGTGTTATTTAAATTGTTCTAATTTGTTTTTTGTAGATGTAAGACAAAAACTAACATGGCACAGCCCAATAGCATAGCTCTTCCTGTCAAGAGGACTTATTTCCTTGAATATATGGGCAGTTTGAAAGTCCATCGGCTGTACATTAAGTCAATGTTGCATTGGATTGTTGCCGAGGTGAAATATCGGAGACACCCAACTTTTTCCTCCATAACAATTGACCAAAGCAAAATCGTGGCAAAAAAGGAGGAAAAGATGCTAATTGACGTGACGGCACCTGACACTGTTCTCTCTAATGGCAATGACGCTGACAGTATATCTGGTTTTTCGGATCCTCTTGCACCGCTGGGAAATGGATTAGACAAGAACTCAAATCCACCTGACTGTCTCCCACTTGAAAGTTCTCTTGATCAAGTTGTGGAGATTATCTCACCAAATGAACTGGAGAAATACTGTGTTGGAATTTTGAAAAGTCCAAGTCAGTATGATGGTCCATACACTTGTCATGTGTTTCATGATAAAGACAAGATGCTGGTATGTATATCTATTCATAGTTACTGATTCGAAATGATCACTGGAGATACTTTACGACTTATTTTCTTTGTTTTTTGTGTTTGTGGCCTGTTTGCACTTTTCCATGACACTAAAAATGTATGCGGCATAATTATGTGTGGCCACAGTGAGCACAGTGAATGTTGCTTACGATGGTACTTAGTGTAACCAGGGAGCTTTTGCATGTGCTGAGACATAAAATTTAAAGCATTCCTTGTTTTCTTACAGATCAAAGAGGTGTCAGATACGATGAGCAAATGTCTCACTTGGCACAGAAAAACTTCACCTCAAGTTTGTGGCAATGGGTCAGACCAGGAATTTGACTGTGTCAAGTATGTGCTCTTCATCACTTATTTACTAAACTGTATAGTTATATATGTATAGAAAACAAATACAATATAGCAGATTTCATACCTGTAATATCATAAGCATTTCGAATGATTTTGGTCCTAAAAATAACGATCAAAGTGAACAAAAAAAAAATAAAAATAAAAGTTGGAATATAATTTTAAAAAAGTTTGGAAAATTATCTCAAAATAAATTAAAGACAAATGCATTTTTTATGTTTACGCGCTTAACACTGTCATTGCTGCCTCCTTAAATGTAAAATTAGTGAAGGACTGTCATGATTTATTTTTAATGTCACACGGCTGTCTGACACAGCTAACAAGTATTGATTTCATATCAGGTTTGAGGTGATGATGTTGGGCAAAATTCAAGTCAAGCAAGAATATCCTCCCCCATCGTTCATTGATGAAGCGGTGGACAAATATCACTCCCTTGAACAGGAACACATCATGGAAAAGAAAGGGGTAACTTTATTGCTTGACTAATTGAAAAATATGCACTGTGGAAATTTTTGTTTATTACCATAAGTAAAAACAAATAGTAAATGTTTGAAGCGTTTGACGACATTCTAACACAGAGCTGTGCATGTACCCTCGTGTGGTGCTAGATCTGTTTCTAGGAGTTCGAAACCTGTTTCTAGGGGTGCAAGACCTGTTTTTAAGGTTGTGAGGGTATTGATTTTTGGGACTTGAGAACAATAGTATTTTTCTTGAAAATACAAAAGATATTTATGAAGTATTAAAAAGCTAAGAACCACGGTTCTTTTATTCTAAGGCAAATAAATCACGTATAGCTGGACTAGGCCCATTGTATTCTAGCATATATTCCTCAAAATGTAATCTGACTCCTGTTGCACCACATTGTGCGTAACAAGGGGAAGTACGAACACTGTTGCTTTGTAACTTCCAAGTTCCTGTTATTTTGAAACTGAAGATCACTCATCATACACTTTTCAAGTTTTCCTGCCTTGCAATTTTTTATGTATAAAAGAAAAGCAAAAAAATTCTAATTCGATCATCTTTAAATTTGATTGTATCAGATGTCATTTGATTAGAATGGCAGCATAGGTTTGTCTCAGCTTAACCATTGGGAGGTCTTTGTGGGTTGGCAGGATTTAAACATACCCTGTGGGCTTAGGTTATCAAGTGAACAGAGAGTGCTTTAATAATTGGGCTCCGTTAGTGCGTATTTGACAGTGTTCAAAATCAATGCCCTTCACTGTTTGCCACAAACTATTACAAGGAATCAAAAAATACAAACCAGAATTTTTTTATTGTTTTATGAATGTAAACTTTTTCCCATGTACACAAGTTAAGTGACAAAAAATGTTTTAGTCTTTGGATCTTCCCGATTCACCTTTTCAAAGTGTTTCTTTTCAAAATGGACATGAACCTGTGGGTGTTGCTTCTTCCTTGATGGACGGATCACTAAACGGAGCATCTGAATTAATCAGAAGAAACAGTTCGTAAGCAAAAAACTGCCTGGTACCAAAAATATTAGTCATAAACAACCCTAAATATGTCATTTGTAGGTTTTTATGTCTGTAATATGCATGTAGCATTATAAGCTTCTTTTTCAAATGAAGTACAAGTTTGTAGCTTTTATCTAAATGTTTTTTTAATATTTTTTCTTGGTTTAATGATTAAATAGCGTCCTAAAAAGATGTAAAAAGCAACATGCTTTATTATTTAAATGTTATCTTCTTTTTTTATGTAAAAATTATATTTTTACTGTAGTTATTACATGTTAAATGGTATGTTTAATTTATGAAGTGAGTTATGTAACTATAATCTTGGAAAAAACTCCTAAAAAAGTTTTCTGTTTTTTCCAACGATCATTTTCAAGTGCATTCTTTTGGTTTTAGGTCATTTTTGCCATCAGAGCTTCCGCCAGTCGATCGCCAACGCTGCAGTTCCATCGACACGCCGTCTTCAGCAGCCATGAGACAGAGACTAAAAGGTCGAACGCGGCACTGTAGTGAGCCCAGTGCTACGTCACGTCTCGGATTTGATAAAAACAAAATCAGATTACTACAGGTGTGTGGATGAACAAGACAAATCAATATTTCCATTGTATTGTAGAACTGGTTGGGTCCCTCCGGTTTTGTGTGCCATGTGTTATAAATTATTTTGTACAATTTTTTTGCAAAAAAAATAGCAAACATTACAGTATAAATAGCAAATGTCTGAAACACTTTATGAAACAGGATTTTTTGGTTTTCTTGCAGATTGGAAGGCAATCAGTTGTTTTAATTTGCCCTGACCAATCTGCACGAAGAATTGAAGTTCAATTTACGGATATTGTTCGTTGCTCAAAGGTAATCATAATATCAGTGTTATCAAAAAATGCCTTTTTAAAAGGTTATGGCTGTAGATGGTAGGAATAGATAGATCTTGCTTTCTGCAAGTTTTGAACTTTTCAGCAGTTTGACTTTTATGATCAATATAGCTGGTAAAATTAACTTGATTCATTCATTTAAAAACTTCACAATTGCTTGTGTCATCATTCAAAAAAAAATATATATAAATAAAATTTGTCACTTTTAACAAAACAGGTCAGTACATTATTGTGGGAAAATTATGGGAAGTTGTTGTTAATGTAACTAACCATAGTTCCAGTAATTATTGGATCTAAATAGGTTTATATAAGTTTAAGCGTTATAAAATATTGCTGCAATCTATTTTCGATTTCAAGCAGCTCTTATCTTGTACCAGGGTCAAAAATACAAGGACCATTTTGGAATCTTTGCCAAAGACCATCACACAAACCAGAGAAATGATGACTTCAAGTTTCGGTGCTACTTGTTCAAGTGTTCTGATGAGAATGTGGTAAGCACTATCACCTGATAAAGTGGTTACAATAGGATTAATGTTAAATTGTCACAAAAGTTCTTTTTTTCATGATTGGCTTATTTGCATAGTAATACCCATGCTTACTTTATCTCTGAATATTATGAGCAATGCATAAAGGGATAAAAACTGTTTTGGCCATTCTGGGTCTAACACAGGTTTGTTCGTTTGGCCAAGAAGGACTTTAGACTTTAATTGAAACAAAAAGCTTGTTTGTCAAAAATATGGAAAATATTTTAACACTAAAAGTTGATGTAAATTTGAAAAAAAAAATTTTTGGGTTAATTTCATTTTTCTATTGATGTTATACTTTTTTAGTGTGATGAAATAATGTTGGCAATGAAGCAATCATGCAGTATGTGTGCTTACGGACCAGACCCATTAAAATCCTACCACACCCTATGCAAGAAGATAAACCTGATCTCTGGCGCCACCTCTGGTCAAGTGTGGGTCGAGCATGCAATGACCATAGCAGCGAAATTCATCACTGAACATCTGGTGGATGTAGAACAGAAGAAAACTAGAAACAAAATAGATGTAGGTTTTTATGGTTTTATTGTCACAATCAATTTGTTGATGTTTTGTTTTGTTTGTAGGATTGCTGCATAAGCCGTCATGTGGAAACAAAGTATGAACAGCTTGTTGTAATAATGACTGTTTTGAGGTGTTTGTATCTCGACAAACAACAAGAGCATGACATCAAGTTAAAACAGGTAAGATGGCAGTTAAAAATCTTTCACATTACCGCAATTTCAAAATATGCTTGTTATGCTAACTTGTAACAGATTGATTTTGCCTAATTAGTTTCTATATTTTGTCTTTTTAGCTTAAGGATCCGAACGCATCCAACGTTGTTTCGAAGAGGTTAAATTTCTTCAAAAGCAGAGCCAAGAAATCTCTGAGCAGCTTTGAATCTTTTTTTGAGAAAGTTTGTGGCCTTTCAAATTTGCCAAAATTAACCATGCAAATTATGTTTTGTAATAAATCTACAATTTGGCATTTTCAGGGTTTCCAGAGAATGCATGAATTACAGCATGAAGCAGAACACCACATTCCAAGTCCTATTGAAAAACTCAAGTTCTTTGGGGTAACAGTAAAAACTAATTAACTCAAAATTTCCACATCAGTGAACAAGTGTTTTCAAGACACGCCCCTCTTCAAAATAGCAAACAAATAACTTTGGTCAGCTTTTCCAACTAAAACTTCAAATCCTATGAAGACAGATGGTGTACAAAATACACCTGTCTAGAGAACCACTGACTTTATATAAGCATTTCGTTGCTATAACCATCTTTTAACATCCAGGAGAATCCACGTTCTTTGTCTCCTGGGTCGTCAAGTTTGAAAAGTCGTAACAGATCAGGAAGTCCACATTCAGGGACTGAACTTTCTCCATTATCTGGTTCAACAACTGCTAATAACCCTGAAATGGGAAGGCCAAGGTGTGGAGCTCACAGATGTTGTTAAAACTCAGACAACAATCTTTCACATTCATGCTTTTATGATGTCACAAATATGTCATTTGTATTTGTTTATTTGTCACACTTATATTTAAAACTGTAGTTAGTAACTTTGTTTTTGAAAAAAATGCATTTCTTTGAACAAACTTTTGACTTTAGGCAAAAATATGTTTCCAATTAAATGTCTTTGAAACTTTTGCTGGTACATTTTTGCTTTACTTTATTTATTACCTGACATACAATTTTACTAAAATCTATTCCATTACTTTGACATTGTAAGAACGTTTAAAAACCACAAAAGCAGACAATATTCATTAATATATTTCTACATTACACAGATCGAACACAGTTGGTGCAGTTGATCAAAGCTCGATCATTGCACGACGAAAGTTGAATATGAACGAGGAAAAACCGTCGGAAACAATTCCTGCTCCAAGTCCAGTAAAGCTGAAGCCACTTAATGCTGCTCTCAGCGCATCAAACTCGAGTCTTAAAAGGTAACAACTTTAAAATGTAAAACTTTCTGGGATAAGTGATTATTAATTATTTTTTAAGCAACGTTTTATTGCCATTACTGGTATTAAAGTGGGCATTATACCAACTACAATGTTTTTAGAGAGTGGTCTTATTTTTTTGCTTTGGGGGGGGGGTTTTTTTTAAGCAACGTGTTATTGCCATTACTGGTATTAAAGTGGACGTTATACCAACTACAATGTTTTTAGAGAGTGGTCTTATTTTTTTGCTTTCTTAGGGTCTTGTCTGTGAATTTTTGCAATGGTTCAGTCTGATATTTTGGCATTTGAACTGGCAAGATATGGGTTTTAAATAAGGGCTGTTACGGTAGATTATAATTCAAGTAGTGCAGGACGATGTGAATAGTGACAGCATGGACAGTCATCACTAGGGTATTTATTTTTTGACCTAAAAAACGAAAAATTTTGACCTACAAATTAAAAATTTTGACAAAATTTTGACTTTTTTCGACAAGTCAAAAAATATTTGCCCTAGTCATCACCAAATTGTTCAGGTCAATTTATAAATAAATTAGAAAAAAGTCTAATTTTTAGCAAGGAGACACTACATAAATCTGATTTTTTATTATCAACTGTAATTTGTAAACAAATAAAACATTGGTGATATAAGAACATGTGATTCAGTTGTGAAATCGAAAAAAGGTTGTGCACCCCTGCTTTAGTCCTAAACGCTCTATTCACTGTTTGTTTCTAAACATCAGCAAATATGAGCAAATTTTGATGTCATAGCTAAGTATATGGTGATGTCTTTATTTCCCCTTTTTTCTTAATAATCAGAAATAGTTTTTCGTCACCTTATCTGAGACATATGACGCCACACCTGCTTGAAGATGTCCAGGAATCCCCTTCTGAGGGGGTTAACCAGGTTAAATTAACCCCGTCCCGATTTTCACTGTCACGTCTGTTTGGCATTGGTGAAAGAAAAGAATCTCCAAGCAAAGATTTGCACAAAAACAAATGTCCTGAGGCAAAATCTATTGAACTGGTTGATGTTTCACGAAAATCTGTGAAACATGATCATGAAAACACCCCCCCCCCCCCGTCCCGATTTTCACTGTCACGTCTGTTTGGCATTGGTGAAAGAAACGAATCTCCAAGCAAAGATTTGCACAAAAACAAATATCCTGAAGCAAAATCTATTGAACTGGTTGACGTTTCACGAAAACCTGTGAAACATGATCATGAAAACTTGTTCCGACCTATTCACGGGCCAGAATCTCATGAATCAGATGATGAAGATGATCATGGAATATTTTTTGTGGCCAACTCATCCAAAAAAGTCCCAGCAGTTGCCCCTGATGCTGTTGAAAAACAATTGGCCTTTGACACATTGTCTGCTAAATCTGATGTGAATGGCAATTCGATGACTGATGAAGACAGAGTGGAAAAATATGCTGGACACCCCCCCCCCCTGCTAAATCTGATGTGAATGGCAATTCGATGACTGATGAAGACAGAGAGGAAAAACATACTGGATGTCCAATGTGGTATGAGGAGCCTGAAGATTGCGATGCTTCGCATGATGAAGCTGCCTTAAAAATGGGGTAAAGCAGTTACAAGCTTTGGAAGACGCTTAATCCTGTTGCCTAAACATGATTATCCCCCCCCCCAGGAGCCTGAAGATTGCGATGCTTCGCATGATGAAGCTGCCTTAAAAACGGGGTAAAGCAGTTACAAGCTTTGGAAGACACTTAATCCTGTTGATTAAACATGATTACGTGTGCTGTAGTGTTTGTTTTGTTTGTTTGGTTGCATGGAGTCTGTAATTAATTAGGTAATTTACTAAGCTTGGTAACATTTTGATAAATTAATCCTGTGCAAATGGATTCATGTTCTTGTGAACTTTTGGTTGAAGTTTTCTGTCTTTTTCTCTGTTCTATTTCATTCTTAATTGTGTTGTTTTGCCATGTAACCTTTAAGAAATTTATCTTTTCTATTGTCTGTGTGTTAAGTTTTTCTCTCTACATTTTTGAATGATTTTTGATTTGATTTGCCAAAAAACTGAATCAATTGTCATGTATTTTTATTACAAACTTGTACAGGATTCTTAAAAAACGATTTCTAACTTCAGCATTATTAGTTCCACTTTTCCGAATCAAGTTTATTTAGTAGCTGTGTTGCTGTTTTATATTTTGTTTGGAGTTTGTGTCATGGTCTGTTCTTGTGTGTTAAGTTTACAAACATTGCACTTGTTAGAGTTTTGTAAACCTTGCAAAACTATCTCACCTGCTGACATGGCATTGTGCTTTACACTCGATTTGAGTTGGAACTCTACAGTAAATTGCTTATTTGCTGCCCAAACGCTTTCATTTAACCTTACCAGCAGTTTATGCAACATTTTGCAGTAATAAGCTAACTCTGTGCACTTTAAATTCTATCTGAAAAAAGACCAAACATACTTAGATTTTCTGTGTAGCTGTTTCCGCACCCCTACATGGTGGCCAACACTTTCTTAGGAACTGCTTGCCTGCTATATTAAATGTGACGTCTCAAATACATTTCAATATGATTTCCATGTTTTGTAGCATCTCTTCGGAGTCGACACCAACTCAGTCTCGATCTACGTCCCCCTCATTGGATATACCGGAACAGAAGCCAGCGGTGGGCTCATCCACTGGGAAAAAGATGTCATTCCATCAGGAGATTTTCATGAGAGTGTCTGGATCATCTCAAAAAAAGAAGAAAAACACTTGTAAGTATTTTTCTAAATGGAAGACTTGGTATAACCTTTTCAGTAATGTACGGCCTGTGGTAATGATGTGTTTACTTGTGTGTGTAAGCAAGTCCAGAGTCAAAACTTGTAACACAAGTCTTTGTGGACACATATCTTGACTTGAGATAACTTCCAGTCAATGTGAGAAAGTATGCTTAAATCAAAATCCACAACATTTTGGAAGTGGCCAAACAATCATTGGCACTAAGCCATTTAAATATAGCTTGGATTTGGTAATTATGTCCAACACATGAAGATAGATTGTGCACAGTATATCTTGTAGTGCATCTGTTACTGTCACTTATGTCCACAAGAATAACTTGACCTGGCTCACAACAAAACTGTGTCCCCCCCCCCAACTCAGTCTCGATCTACGTCCCCCTCATTGGATATACCGGAACAGAAACCAGTGGTGGGCTCATCCACTGGAAAGAAGATGTCATTCCATCAGGAAATTTTCATGAGAGTGTCTGGATCATCTCAAAAAGAGAAGAAAAACACTTGTAAGTATTTTTCTAAATGGAAGACTTGGTATAACTCTTTTCAGTAATGTACGGCCTGTGGTAATGATTTGTTTACTTGTGTGTGTAAGCAAGTCCAGAGTCAAAACTTGTAACACTAGTCTTTGTAGACACATATCTTGACTTAAAACAACTTCCAGTCAATGTGAGAAAATTTGCTTAAATCAAAATCCACAACATTTTGGAAGTGGCCAAACAATCATTGGCACTAAGCCGTTTAAACATAGCTTGGATTTGGTAGTTATGTCCAACACATGAAAATAGATTGTGCACAATATATCTTGTACTACATCTTTTAATAACTGTCACTTATGTCCACAAGAATAACTTGACCTGACTCACAACGAAACTGTGTACCACTTTATTGTTTACATGTCGACTATATGTTATACATTTACACTCTAACATAAAAATACACCCTGAAATTTTAGACTTTCTACATTCAAGCTTTTGCTTTTACTTTCCACAGACTCAACTGCTTCACCAGCTCTGCAGAACCACATGAAGCCCCTGGTATCTCTGCAAACTCCTGATGATGTTCGATATGCTTGGAGGCGAGCTATCAGGGATCAGATGATGTTAAACCGAATTATAAACATAAAAACAACAGGTAAGGGTGAAAAATTATTCAGTTTCGATCCTCGTCAAAACTCTATCTCAAAATATTTATCTCGCTCACTTCGACTCACTTTGCAGTAGTTCCCAACCTATGGGTCGCGACCCAAAGTTGGGTCGCCTGAACATTCTGTTGGGTCGCTTGTTTTAGTGACAATTACAGCATCTACTTTTTGACGCCTCAGAGCGTTACTTTTATATTACCCAGGGCTTTAAATTGTTGCCCAATAACGGCTTCATCAAAACTTGTCGTGATAATGGTTAAAACTGTTTGTGACGTTATAAAGTGATGTGTTAGCTCACAGTAGAGCATGTCTGGCTAATAATGCCTCATTAACTCCAAGTTCGGAATAAATGGAAATGTTTGGTCGTAAAAAACAACAGCATTTGTTCATTATAAGGTTATTGATTTGCTAAAATGGCGTAGTGATTTTCAAAAAGCTTTCATAACTTTCCCCCCCCCCATGCTTGGAGGCGAGCTATCAGGGATCAGATGATGTTAAACCGAATTAGAAACATAAAAACAACAGGTGAGGGTAAAAAACTCATTCAGTTTTGATCCTCGTCAAAACTGTATGTAAAAATATGTATCGTACTCTTCTGTGGCTTGCAATTCTTCTGTGGATTTTGACATTGATTATGTCAGTGCATAGAAATGGAACTGCCATAGTGCAGTATTCCAGCTATAAGATCAAATACTGTTCCATATCTCAAATATATAACTGCACCGAGCTATTTGTATTGATGACTAAAAAGAATCAAGTATTATGTTTGGTTGAACATTGCATGTTGCCTTATTATGGTAGCATACACTGCTATAAGCTTTGTTATGCTGGTTGCATGCTAAACCTTTGTCTACCCCCCCCCCTTTGGTAAGTATTTGGGTCGCGTTAAAAAAAGGTTGGGAACCACTGTTGTAGTGCATAGAAATGCAACTGCCATGGTCCAGTATTTCAGCCATTTGACCAAACACTGTTCCACATTTCAAGTAGATAGCTGCATATGTACCAAGCTATTTATGTTGATGGTATAAAAACAAGTATTATGTTTGGTTGAGCATTGCATGTTGTATTAATTATTGTAGCAAATACTGCTGTAAGTTTTGTTATGGTGGTTGCATACTAAACCTTTGTCTTGTAGGCAACACTGTTCCACTGGAAAACACATCAGTAAAACTGAACTACAAGGAAATTGAACCTGCCTGTCCTGAAATGGACAAAGTTTGGGCTGAACTTCTTGCAACTGAAGGACGAAAGAACTGCAGAATGGATCCCCCCCCCCACTGGAAAACACATCAGTAAAACTGAACTACAAGGAAATTGAACCTGCATGTCCTGAGATGGACAAAGTTTGGGCAGAACTTCTTGCAACTGAAGGACGAAAGAACTGCAGAATGGACCTTACTGTGTTACATGCTGCTGTCAAACGTGGTAGGTTCAAAGTCATATGATAATATGATGTGTTATGCCTTTAAAGTTGTTGAGAAAATATGTTTGATGGATTAGTGTTTGTCTATTTGTGTGAAAGGTGATCTGTTAACACTGGTCAGTATAAGCTGTAGATCAGTGGTTCTTAACCTAGAAATAATTACCCCACAAAGGTGTAAATTGTAGTTTTTCAGGGGCTAAATAGATTATCTTTTTAACTTCATGACACCACCCTTTTGTAACATTACAGTTTGCAATATTAAATGAAATTCATCTGGCTATTTCGAGTGGTTAACAATATTAAAAAGGTCACGAACCATGGCTTGATGTTCTCTTGTTTTTAAAGGAAGGGCAAACACTGCAAGCATTTGATTAGTTAAGCACTGAGCATCAGCTGTTAATGTGATAACCTGTTACAAAATGATTGATTGTATTAATCTATCCTGACATACCCCCCCCCCTGTGTTATGCCTTTAAAGTTGTTGAGAAAATATGTTTGATGGATTAGTGTTTGTCTATTTGTGTGAAAGGTGATCTGTTAACACTGGTCAGTATAAGCTGTAGATCAGTGGTTCTTAACCTAGAAATAATTACCCCACAAAGGTGTAAATTGTAGTTTTTCAGGGGCTAAATAGATTATCTTTTTAACTTCATGACACCACCCTTTTGTAACATTACAGTTTGCAATATTTTTTTTTGTTAAAAAAGGGTCAAATGAAATTCATCTGGCTATTTCGAGTGGATAACAATATTAAAAAGGTCACGAACCATGGCTTGATGTTCTCTTGTTTTCAAAGGAAGGGCAGACACTGCAAGCATTTGATTAGTTAAGCACTGAGCATCAGCTGTTAGTGTGATTACCTGTTACAAAATGATTGATTGTATTAATCTTTCCTGACATTAACTATTAAATATGTGGACAGTAGAAACAGAAAAATGAACTTTGTCTGTTTCACGTGAAGGGGTTTCGAAGAACATGCGTGGAGAAGTTTGGTCGTTGCTTCACGAGCAATGGAAGATGAGATGTACGTGCAGTAATCGAGCTCCGTTCACTTACACTCCAACTGTTACTGCACAGTACGGCGATCTCTTGAAAAATCTCACACCCCATCAACATGCAATTCTAATTGATCTTGGTAATAGTGCATTTGTTTTGGTAAATAGTTTTATTTTATGTCAAAATTTTGCGGGAATGTGATTTCTTTATATTAATCCAATGCGCTTTGCCTTGAAAGTGCCCAAATTCTTTTGTTTGCATTATTTGGTTGTTGGGTCACAAGCAAACATGCCGATGCAAATAACCTTATGTGCCCAAGATTCTGGATAAACACCATTATTTTTTCAGCTAAATATTTCCAACACTTAGTTAATATCAACAAACCATTTGAACGTTATTTGTTCAGTTCTGTTAGAAATTGATACTTGTCAATACTGCTCTGTTTTCTGTGTTATTTGAAGTCACTATTGTTCACACAAATACCTTTTGTTTTTAAGCAATGTTGAGCAAATGCAAACTTCCATTTTTAACTCATACATGCAGAAATGTGCCATTTCTCTGACATTGTCAATTAATTTGTGTTGTGTAAAATATTAAGCATAACATTAACTGTTTTATTTCACAGGTCGTACATTTCCCACTCACCCCTATTTCAACCAACAACTCCGTAGTGGCCAATTGGATTTGTTTAATCTACTTAAAGCCTATTCATTGGTTGATCCTGACGTTGGATATTGTCAAGGGCTCAGTTTTGTGGCAGGGATCATTCTTATGCATGTAAGTAGCGCTAGTGATCGGAAAAGGATGTTATAACTTGATTAATCACTGCCCAGCTTATAAAGATGTGTACTGTGAGAAAATCATTCAACACTTGCCCTTTTCACAAAATATTTCAGTTTAAAACAGCTATTGGGACTGTTTGTGTGGTATTTGTGGTAGAGCATACAGTATTCATATTCAAACATTTAACTTTCACACCAAATGCTCTGCTTGGTCCCATCTCAAACGTCACAAGTGCAGTTTTGTTTTATTCGAAAAGTTATTACTGCATGTAAATGCCTAATATATTTTTCTTCCAGATGAGCTCAACGGAAAATGCTTTCAAGATGTTGTGTCACCTGATGACGGCTGTCGGGTGTCGCTCCCTGTTTCTTCCTGACATGGCTGCCCTCCGTGTTTCCGTCTACCAACTTTCCCGACTTCTACATGACTTCCACAGGTAGATTCACCTTTGCACTGATTCGATCCTAACATCAGCTATTAATAAAACATCTGCTTTCAAATGTGTTCATCATATTTGGGCTATCTCTGGCTGTTATGTGTTTGAAACAAGCAATTTTTATTTTTATTGATTGACAAATACAAAGCATATTCACACTTTTCCACCCAAAAAATCTATAAGTTAATTATGTTTTATTTGTAAATTTAATATGTACATGGCATATTGATCTTTTTAACACCAAATAAAAATATCTGTAAACCCAAATTAAGGTTGTAGTGTTATGTTGTAAGTATTATGTATTTTTTTGTAGGGATCTTTATGATCATTTTGAAGCGAATGATGTCTCACTGATGCTGTTTTCCACCCCATGGTTTCTTACCATGTTTGCTTCCGTCCTTTCATTTGGTTTCACTGCCAGAATTTTTGGTAAGTTTTAAGGGTGCCATGTCATGCAGCGATATACTGCAAAGGGTCAGTTCCTGAGTACTATAAACCAAGCCTCTGACTTTTCATGCTTGTTCAGTCAGGCCCAAAAACGCTCCATGTTGACCAAATATTCTGTTTATTAGTGATTTCTTAAAAGTCAAAGTCATTGTATTTTGTATATATATGTGGGCAATGAAAAAAAACTTTTCCAAACGAAACAGGATAAACAAAGACTCATTACTGGCAATTCTTGGCCCAACAATCAAACATTAATTTAGGATGTGTATTTAAACTAACCATTTGCAGTTTTAAATCAACTCCTTCTGTAGTTTTCCATCTTTGAAACAACCAGTTCTTCTTTAGCATGATGTAGTTGTTTGTATTTCTTGGTGTAGATCTACTTTTTTTGGAAGGAAAATCTGCCTTGTTTAAAGCAGCATTGTGTCTTCTTAATCACCACAAACACAAGATTTTAAAGGAAGACACCTTTGAAGGAATTGTCTGTTACTTGAAAAACCAACTGCCCAACATGGAAACTAGTGAAGTCCAAGAAATCTTAAAGGAGGTTTGCACAGTTATGCTGTAAAATATTCTGCTACGGTAAAAAATATCCAGGTAGTATTGTATGCTAATAGCAAGTAAGGTCCACCTGCTGCACTTTGAATAGGTAAAAACCAGTGGTGGGATTCAGCCAGTTTCGCACCCCCCCCCCCGAAATCTTAAAGGAGGTTTGCACAGTTATGCTGTAAAATATTCTGCTATGGTCAAAAATATCCAGGTAGTATTGTATGCTAATAGCAAGTAAGGTTTCATTTTCAATCCACCTGCTGCATTTTGAATAGGTAAAAACCAGTGGTGGGATTCGGCCAGTTCGCATCCCCCCCCCCCCGGTTGAAAAATATGACTTTTGTGATAGAACCGGCTGACAAAAAAATGTGATCCCACCACTGTCTAAAACGTAGCTGTTTGTGTTTGTAAGCGTTATAAATTTACATTGTAACTGTAGTTCACTATGTACAGTTTTTTGACCTTGATATTGGTGAAAAACTGCAAATATATGAAGTGGAATATGCTGTTCTTGAGGATGGCGAAATATTTGGTACATTGGATACTGGTAATTCCCCTGTCAGCGTTACCAAGGAGATGGAACACAAAATCACTAGACTGGAACATGTCAATCAAACTGTCACAAAGTATAATTTGGAACTAGCTGAGCAATTGGAGGTAAACTACAAAAAACAACACTTGTATTTTAGCCTTGTTTACTAGTCTACCTGACAATGAAACACAAGCTATGATTTTTTAAATTAATGATAGCATAGTGATTAATTAATCATTTTAAAGATGATTTGCAACATTATTGTAGTGTGTACCACTGAATTTATTAACACACAAGAACAAATGGTTGTCAAGCATACATGTATTTTGCCATTTAGCTCAAACGATAAATTTATGATTGCAATCTGCAAAAACGAATAATTTTGTGGCACCCTTGTCACCAGTGGTAAAAGTATGCCCCTTGTTATGTAAGTTTGCAGTACACATTATATCTCGAAGAATTACACAGATAATAAACCTTGGTTAAATTGTACCCATTTGAACTCAAAAAAATATTCAGATTAGCCAAAAAACAAGATTAATCAATGTTGATTTTTTAGTTCAAGCCAATACATAGCATCTCATGTTTTGTCAGAATTGGATGAAGATCTGATTTAACTGGGGTTTACTCTTTTTTATAAACACAGGCTGCAAAGATGCAGATTAAAAGTCTCCAACAAGGCCTGACTGATATGGTGGCAATTGATGAGAAGAAAAGTATGGAACTTGAGACAATCAGGCACGAAAACCAAGTTCTCAAGCGAAGTTGTGAAATGTAGTTGTGATTTTGAAGCACCTTTTTTATTTTTAAGTGGTCGCTTTGTTTTATTCCTGTCAACCTTTTGTGCTCTTTTTTACGAGATTTGCCAATGTTTGTGTTTTGATCGTGCAATTTTTCTTTTATCGCCGGAACCCTGGAATAACCATTTTGAGATGGTTGATTGTATACTTCATAACTTTTTTTTATTATTGCATCAGCATGGTTTGTAAAGTTAGTGTCTGAATTCCCCTTTTAGGCCACTTTTTAGTTTTTGAGTTAAATTACAAAATGGAGAAAAAAAACATAATGCTAGAACAAAATTGTACAAACACATAATAATTAAGTTGCATAATTGAATGGTACTTTTTTAGTTTCACCGCCAAAAAATTGTGTAGTACAGACACATTACAATAAAAGGCCAAAAATTTTCCACAGTATTTTATACAACAAATTATGATAATTTCAAAAATTTGGTGCTCTTTTGTTGCAAACTGTATGCACAAGTGAAAATGGCCTTATTTGGCAACTGTACTGTGCTTATTGTTGTAGCTGTAAACCCAAAAAGTCAACTCGTAATTATGCTTAAAGGTTACCTAAAGGGTAAATCATGTTTTTGTGGTGATTTATTACCAAGTTAATGTTATTTAAGCTTTCTTGATAATGTTTAAGTAATCCCTATTAGTATGTGGAAATTAATTTTTTGTCAAACTTAAATTTTTTCACAAATTATTGTTGTAAAGTTGTAAATCTTTTTTGCCTGTTTTTTTACCACTTCATCCTTCCAAACATATTCATTTACCTCTGACCATTTTGTGGCAAGAAGTTTTTTTCTGTACCTTCCAATTTATCACTGTTAAAACAACACCTGAAACACAACACACTGTTGACAAAAAGGGAGTTGTCACCCTTACTAACATTAAAACTACTCAGTTAAAACAACCAAGTGTTGCAAACTTCCAAATGTCAAAGTATCTAACTTTTTTAACATCGGCAAATGTGAAGCATTAGCAAAAATATGTGTTGACTGTAATGTGAACATCAAATAATCTAAATTTAACTGAACAATTTGGTGGTTGATATTATGCCATCAGTGTTGAAACTAGTGATGAGACGAGTACCCGGTACTCGGTATCGAACGATTCCAGTGGTATCGCGATACTCGTACTCAGTATCGAAATATTTTGTCTCGGTTTTCGATACCAACGTGCTAGTAATAAAGGCCGATTTACACCATAAGATTACGGGCAGCTTTATGCCATCATTTGCTTCCGACAGCACAAAATTGGAAAAAAGTTCTGCCAGTTTACGTATATCTTTTTTGCTATCACGTGGAGATTACATTTTTCGGCATGTGTGTGTGTGCCCCCCTGAGCATGGCAGATAAATTAGCCAATGATATACAACTAAGTACAACACTACATTTAAGTACTCGGTATCGAAGGTATATACATGTGGTACTCGGTATCAGTACTCTCTTCAAAACCTGGTATCGTCCCATCACTAGTTGAAATTTAAACTTTTTCTACTTCATAGGGTATAAAGTTCTTCTTTTGGTTGTCATTATCAATACCCGGCCAAATGTGCTTTGATTTTGGTGCTGTTTCCAAAACACCGAATATGTGTTTTACTTTGTATGAGAAGCTCTATGTTAAATATGGTAGTATTTTTTATGTAAAATCATTTTGTGAAAATTGGAACATAATAGCCATGTAACAGTTTTCTAATCAGGTTGTGGCACCCTATGTTTTGCATTTATGTACACAGATAAATGTCCCTCAAGTCTTATTAGCAACAAGATAATATGTTTCGGTGGAAATTTATTTGTATTCCCCCCAAAAAAATTGCACTTAAAACTGTGCTTTAAGTTTCATAGGATTAACTGTGCAAAATGTGTCTGAAAAATAGGTATGTTCTTCAGCAATTATGCAATAACTCAGTAACATCAAATGTCCTTTGCCCAACGCTCATTAATTCCAGTGTAAATACATGGACTCCAAACATAACACAAAACCATTGTTGTTGTATAAAACTGCCCTTAAATTTGTTGAAATAAATGCAATGGTTGCACATTATAGGTACTGCCTTCACTGTAGTTTGCACACTAAAAGGTGCTGTAATAATTTCGATATAACATATATGTCACTACCATCCATCTATCATGTGTGTAGCCTTTTTGTGACCCAAGCAACGAAAGTAAATAGTGTGCCTGTAGAACTAGATGAAAATTGAAAAATCATTTTTTTATTGTGAACATGCTTTTGATGTTTTGAAACATGATTGTTGTAAATAAAATGTGTCTTGCTTAACTGCATACTTTAGCATTATGTCCAACTTTGCATTCTATATTTGTGACAATCCAAACTTTTTGCTTGGTAGGTTTATGCAGTTGTAACAGCTGTTGTCTGTTATATTGGTGGCAACAGACTCGTTTGTTTGCAGAATTGACTTGTTATGCACTGACATACAGATGGAGATAATAACCGTTCCAATATACTATGCTTTCTTGTGGCTACTCAGAATATTTTTGTAACTAATGCTAACCCCCCCCCCATTGCAAACACAAGTTATTATAAAGCGAAAAGGGTGGCGAAACACACAAAAAAAAGGGCGATAGAATAATGTTATCTTGACCATTTTTTGTGTGAATGACATATTTTTTGTAGTAATCATTTGAATTCATTGGAAATAGCAATTTGTTTTATGCATGGACATTCTGAACAGCTCCAATTTAACATTCATTCACCTTGAGTTGTTCTAGAGGACACAATTCTATATCTGCTGAACTCTTTTATTTGAAACCCAATCGCACGAAGATGTTGACCAGAAAAAACCTCTACCGGCACAAATTTAAATAGTATCAATGTGATACAGCACCATGTACATTTCACCTTATGCAACAAAACACTTGCATCCCAATTTATGGCACATTCAAGAAGTAGCTTCTGGCTTTAGTTGATATATAGGAAATTGAAAGTTTAGAAAAAATGTCACCCAAAACAGAGGGGGAAAATTCAGTAGCTTAAATGCAGACAAGCATTACACTGGCAATATCAGTGCAAATTTGCACTTTTTAACACCTCTGAAACAGGTTATGAAATGAAGTATTTCATACCCCCCCCCCAGTTGATATATAGGAAATTGAAAGTTTAGAAAAAATGTCACCCAAAACTGAGAAAAAATTCAGTAGCTTAAATGCAGACAAGCATTTCACTGGTAACAGAATAAAATCGAATTTTTAACACCTCTGAAACCGGTTATGAAATGAAGTATTTCATCGATGTTCCACTGTGTTAAATAGTTTGCAATTTTGTCGGAAATCAGCATTTAAAAACACCAGTTACACTATAAAAAGTTTGAAAATTTAAATATTCCTAAACAGTTAGCACTTGATTTTGATAAGTAAAATACCTAAACACAAACTATAAGTTGAACTTTTTTATGTTGCTTTTTCCAAAGCGATACTTTACAAGAGTTGATGTCATTGTCATGTTTCGTGTGATATAGAGGTAAGCACAAGCCAAAAAGCAACATATACAACAGATAAATAAATACAACGCTTGCAATAGGCCGATTTTATGTTTAGCAGTCAGTTCATCGGCGCATAGCAAAATTTATAATACCAAGTGTTCAACACATTTAAACATACAGAAAAGCCTTGATAGCATAATTGTTACAAATTCGTCACAAACAACCAAATTGTTTTCAAATATAATACTTAAAGCCATTTGAGATGTGTTTGATTATACAAGATTGATTTTTTATAAATATTTATGTGATACAACTAATGTTTTAATTTAAATTGGCGACTGTGTATTGGCACTATTTGAAAAGTAAATGATATCTTTGACCTACACAAATTAAACTTAAAAACTTTTATTGGATGTGTGCAAGGCTCATTTTTAAGCATTACAAGCAATGGACAACAAAGACAATAGGTATAGCAGATGCAAGCTCCACAAAGCGCTATGGTCGTCAAATTTTGTTTAAGGTTTGTAGTGAACAAACAGATCCACCTTAATTCAACCCAAAAATTTTTGGAAGTAAAAACTTTAAACAAAAATCCACACACACAAAGTATTTGGGGTTTAACAAGAATTTCTATCACCATTTAGTGAAACACTCCGGAAATGATACATTTGTTTCCCATCAACTAAAGACTTAACATTCATCGCATTTTACTGCACACATTTGTTTTGATCAAAAACATTTTGTGTTTTGTTTTACATTGGACCTTTTTGCTATACATCTAGGGAGTTTTGTCAGCCGGATAATATGGTGAATAGTATATATTGGTCCTTGTATCACAGCTAGAAAAATAAATGTTTCAGTTGGTATATTGTCAAATTGTGCATATATGTTTGTCCCACATTTGTACACAGAAATCAGAAAGCTTAAGTCGTAATTGTAAGTTGGACCTGAAATACATACAACATAAGCTCACATGGGCAACAGTTTCAAAAGTGACAAAGTTGCACGCACATAAGTGAACCAATCTCAAAACCTACATCTTCACAAAAAGTGTCCTTGTAGCTCAAAAATGTAATGGCTTGTACTTCTTTCAAACAAACACAATAACTCTTAAATGTGGATGGTGTTGTGCTTTCATTTTTGGCTGGAGCGGAATAGAGGACTTGAAGTCGTCACTGGTATGTACACAATATGAAAGAAACTTTTAAATGCTGTCTGGCTTTACTCGATGACCTTGAGAACCTTGCCAATGGCGATAGTACGACCTTCATCTCGCAGCGTAAAACGACCCATTTGGGCAAAGTCTTTGAAACTTTCAATACAAACTGGTCCTTGGGTTTGTAGTCGGGCTATAACAGTTTGATCCTGGCAAATAATAGCAAAATAATTAAACAATGCATTTGTAGAAAAAAAGACTAACACAACATACAACAATCCTTGTTACAGACCAAACTACAAACCACCAGTTTCACACATAATAATCTATCAAAAGGATTTTTTCTGTACTGAGTAGTGAGGTTTCTACCAATTAAAGCATTTTGATGATAAAAAATTGTAACTTTAAGACAAAATATGCAACAATAAACCCACAAATATGTCTGTTTAATGTGGTGTAACATGAGATGCTACGTCGTATTGAACAACATTGGATTTGGGCGATCTTATGGATTGAATTTGTCGAGTACATGTATGCATGCACAGTTACATTACAATACTCACTTGTTTAACAAATCTAGTTTTCTTTTTCTCTCCAGTTTTGCGATCAAGAAGATAAAGCAGTTGTTTTATTACCACCTCCTCAATGCATCTGCAAATACAAGAAAATTAATCTACCAGTATATACATACAACTTCACATCTTTATCACATATTTAATTGAAAATTGGTGCAAGTGTAAAAATAGCTAAAAATATCTTCTTACGTGTGAATATGCAGGATTGCACTGTATCCTGCGCAGATGATTGATTTGTACTCGATTATTGCGATTTGGGCATCAAAAAGTGTTCCAGTGCAACAGAGATCGCCTGGTGAACACAGCACAAATCCCTGACAAAAATATAAAAAGTATTAATTTGTTGCTATAATATCCTCAATTTGATTTGACTAAAGAAATACACAAATTTTGCCACCTGTGTTTTTTACAGTTACATATAATATTATTTACAAAAACCCTATGAGAAAATACAAACCTTTGAAATTTCATCTTCTTCAACAGAGTCTAGTCGAATTTTGACATTTTCCCCAGCCTGAGCAGTTTCAGTGTCAACTTCATCAGACTGAATTGCAAGCACTACAACAATATATACACACACATATAAGTATGGCAGAAGTGGCAAAACTTAAGTAAATTAGTCTTTGGGTAATTGTGAAATAAATCAGTGTCGGTTTAAATAAAAATCTATGTTAGCTTTTGATGGGAACAAAGTTAAATGCACTTCCATACTACAGGTCACTTCTCGGTAAAATATATCATAAAACAACTATATAACCCCCCCCCCATTGTGAAATAAATCAGTGTCGGTTTAAATAAAAATCTATGTTAGCTTCTGATGGGAACAAAGTTAAATTCACTTACTACAGGTCACTTCTCGGTAAAATATATCATAAAACAACTAAATCCTCTGATAAAGAAATGAAACCTACCTTTTACTTTCTTTTTGTTTGGCTGCAAAATTAGGCTTTGGCCCTTTAGGATTTTTCCAGACTCAATTTTACCAATGATAATAACACCCATGTCCTTGTACTTGTCCACAATGGGCAGTCTTACTGGGCCAGTTCCAGAACGGGAAACTGTTGGAAGATTATCTAAATATGGAATAAGTGGAAGGTCTGTGTACCAGGGGTGCTTTGAGTATTCTGGTTCCTTTAGATTAGTTCCCGTTAAACCAGAACATGGCATAAAGTGAACGTCTTTCTTTGGGTTAAATCCAACTTTTTTAAGAAAGGGTGTAAGTTTTTCTTTGCATTCCTCATACCGTTCCTGCCTCCAGTTAACAGTCGGATCATCCATTTTGTTTATGAGCACAATCAGTCGTTGAACTCCAGCTGTTTTAGCCAGCATCGCATGTTCACGAGTTTGACCACCGCGCTCAAAACCAGTCTCGAATTCCCCTCTTCTCGCTGATATTACCAGGACAGCAATATCTGCTTGTGATGCCCCTCCGATCATATTTGGCACAAAACTTCTGTGACCAGGTGCATCAAGGATTGTAAAATGTTTAGTTTCAGTTTCAAAATATGCTCTGCCCACTTCAACAGTTTTTCCCTTGTCCCTCTCCTCCTGGTTTGTGTCCAGTGCCCAGGAAAGATACCAAGTTTCGCGGTTCTTTTCCTTCGCCTCTCGTTCATACTTTTCCAGTGTACGTTTATCAACCATCCCAGTAAGGTACATTATTTGGCCGCCAATAGTGGACTTACCAGCATCAACATGTCCAATAAAAACTACATTCAAATGGTCTTCTTTCATTCCAGGTTCAGGCTCAGTCTCTTGGGAAATAGGAGGGGTTGATCTTTCGTTGGTGGCTCTTTTCAATTCCTGAGAGGAAGATTTTGGAAGGGGTACTTCCTCTGCTGGAACAACTTCTTCATTTTGTTCATTATCTACTTTTAAATCTTCCTTGGCATCTGTTTTTACTTCTTGTAGCTGGACTTCTGTATTCTCTTCTTTTTCCATCATCTGTTCGTTGACATTGTCCCCTTGTGGCGTAATATTGGTTGTTGAAATGTTGGGAACACTTTTAAGAGCGTCTGCTGGTGTTTGTTGTTTGGAAATTGGTACAAACGCAGCAGCATTTACATTAGGGACAAATGGCTTAGCATCAATATTAAGGTATGTTAAAGATGATGCCACATTACCAGCATCTCCACTTGTATCATCCCACTCATCTGGAACTTCTTTTCCATTCATCATTTTTAGTGGCTTGTTTTTTTTGCCGGTAAGACAAGGGCACTTACAGCAAATGCAAGTGTGAGGTTGAAAACCAAATATTTAAATTATTCTCCAGTGACAGTGTTATCTTAAGACATTCAAGTTTTCTATTTTGGAACATTCTGCACCGAAACATTGATATTAACAAGACCAAAAAGTAGTTTATTTGGCACAGGCAGTTAATCACTTGTTTTCAGTTTCACACATTAAACTGCTCACATGAAATCAAGTATTTATAGCAGTGGTTCTCAAACTCGGTTTTCGGGGCCGCATGCGGCTCTTAACTACTTATATTACGGCTCGCACCAGACCTCAGAAAACCACCAAACATTGCTATTTTAGCTTTCAAAGTAATAATCTTTATTGATTTTCTCAGGGTTTTGTTTTTTTGCTGCCTCCTACACACTTAAAAAAAGGGTCACGTCTAAAACTGCGGGCCCACTTGGCCAAGCACTTGACCCGCTTGGCCCGCCTCATGCAAGCATAAAAACTGCGGGCCGGCTTGATAAAGCCGTGGGCACGCCTGTCACATGTCATTAAATTTTGATTTCGACAAGATCTGAACGGCAAGCAATGGATGTAGTGGGCCCGCAGTTTTTCCTTGCGATAGACGCAACAAGCACAGGATATAGTGGGCCCGCGGTTTTTCGATACGAGAGGTGGGCCAAGCACTGGATATATAGTGGGGCTACAGTTTTTATACTTGCAAGAAGCGGGCCCGCAGTTTTCCAATTGCATGAGGCGGGCCAAGTGCTGGGCCAAGCGGGCCAAGTGATCCAAGCGGGCCCGCAGTTTTAGACGTGACCGTTAAAAAAATACCATTTGGCCCCAACAATCAAAAAGTTTGAGAACCACTGATTTATAGTAATTTGGTAGTACATACAAGTAACGCAACTAACAAAGTAAATAAGCGAAGAAATAAGCAAATTAAACAGACAAAAACACTACATCGTTTGCGCAAATTGAATGATGATGTTAGCTTGGTCCTTGGAAATACGAGCGAATTTTTTCCAAAACATATTCGCGAACTTTAAGCTTTTCTCTCAGTTTTTGTACATTAAATATTTGTATTTATCAAAACATATAGCCAATATTAACGCAAACAAAAGCCTGACACTAGTAACGTTCATCTTCACGTGTCAATCTAACGTGCGGAGATTTGCGCAATGTACGTCACACATTTATCCGCATCTACACAACCATTTAAATGGAAATAATAGAGCTGTAATCAACCGGACACAAGAAACAGTTTGTTACCGGCGAAATTGAGTTAAATTGTGTTTTTCTGCGGATTGTGACTAAATTTGCGGCATTTTTCCTTTCAGAATGTTGTATCCTACTGTTCATGTTTAGTGTTAAATACTGTTGCCAGAAACCAGTTTAGTTGGTTTGAGATACTAAATGTAACTAATGTTTCAAGACTTATGTGTTTATCGCTATGAATTGTGTCCTCGAAATCCATTTTGCAAAACTCCTCACGCCGCCCATGTGCTTGGCGGAAACGTTGTATCTATAATACTCCCCAACCATTTGTCAGATAAACATTCTGAGTACTTTACATGTAGGCTAAAATTCACAACTGTTTATTTGGAAAGAAGTCTATAACCGTTTTTTTTATTTTACACTGACGTACTTTTATACGATTGTAAGCCGCGGCTTTGACGTTTTTGCCCTTTTGTGCGGCTTACAACCGAGTAAATACGGTATTCGATTTTTATAAGGATACATGCACTTGACTACGTGTTAACTAAATGAGTGTAAACTGTACATCATTGGATTTACATCAAAGGGCTGTGCAGTCTTTAGGTCATGACCATATGCGATGCATTTTCGCGCTTTCGTCGGACACACGCATACACGGCAGTACATAGATTCAAAAACGACACAAAGAATGAGGTCCAACCTAAATAGATGGAATATGCAAAATCCACTACAGAATCTTGTTCTATTTTAGTGAGTTCTTTGTAGAAAGCCTCCTCGTCGATTGTGCCTGGGAAGGGTTCGTTACGTTTTGAGCGAATGCCAATCGTTATGATTCCGTGCTGAAACTGATCGAAGAAAAGCATAGGGCTGCCGTGTTTTGCATCGACAAACAACACAGTATACACCAACATGCCCACAAAAAGACACATCACTGCAGATAAAAAAATGTTTGCAGGTTAATATTTTCTATTACTCAAGCTTTTCCATGTTGATGGTTATTTGAATCAGTTATTCTTTACGTGTATCTCGCATTATTCTTTAGTTGAAGTCAATACAACACTCATAATTTTGCTTGCGAAATGGGCAACTTACTACTTAGACTGAACACGACTGTTCCAGCAACAAACAAGCTTCTGCCTTTAGAACCGGCTGGGTCCTGGTGGGAACCAAGGTTAGTTAGCAAAGTCCCTACGATATGAACTATCAAACCAATGATCATGAGAGCTGCTGTTGCGTGAAGAGTCCTCTCCTCGTTGTTGTCTGCAGATGTAAAACCAAACGTGTGAATAAATAAGGTATAGACTTTGATTTACACGGTAACTGTGATGCCTTGATGATAAGACTTGAATTCTTGCAGTTTATGTGTGAATTGTTGTGTCTTTAGAAGATCGTAGACAGATTTTGTTAGTTGGTGCGTTAAATTTACCCAAAACTTTTTACATTTTATTTAAATGCTAATGTAAAATTATGTAGGCCTACTGGTCTGCACGTACCAAAATCAATTATATCTTCGACTCTAATACTTACGCCCCATAGTCTCTGTAAAACCGGTGGAATCAATCTCTATATTAAAGAGACCAGATGCAAAACAGACGATGCCCGAATCGTTTAACTTGTTCACCACGCTAACGTAGGCCATTGCTAGTTCGTCATCCGGATCCAAAACGGAAATGTGCAGACCGAGGAAGCTGCGCAAGTCAATGCAACCCTAAAACAATTTAACTTATTATACGTAAATTGCAGCAACGTAGCAAGTCAAAAAATTCGGTTGTTTACATATACCACAAATATCTTTAGAATTATTCATTTTTAATGTTTTCTTTACATTTTTGCGGAATTAATCGATTGTTTATCATACGCTTTTATGTTTTTTACACGGGCCGGACCATTCGGCCAAGTTCCTGACGACAGCGACTGATATATACGTTTGCAATAATATGTTTAATTCTATTTGAATAAGAAACCTATGGAAAATATTTTTACATAAAACTGTCCTATTTTATTAGAAGTAATATTTAAACAACATTTTTTCTGCGTTTTTTTATGTCCATGTCCAATGTGATCTGTTTAAATTTATACTTTTGATTTGGCTTTTCGAATTTCGTAACTGCATGTTGTTTGCCAACGAGACTTCAACATACAAAAAACCCACCTTCAACCAGTTGTTGGTGGCCACTGAAATAACCCCAAACAACACGGTGAGGACAGCCAAACAGATGATTGCAATTTTAATGTTATTCATCTTTTGATCAATATTCTTCAGCTACCTGTGCAAACCTGCTGAAAACCTGTGTAACCTGCTAGAATCAACGTAAATGTGAATTGAATAAAACTGTGCCAAAAGACACAAGTCTCAGATCGTGATAGTTCGACTTTAACGGTGATATTTCACGTTTCAGACGAACTTACCTCTAGTTTGTTAACGATTATTTTGCACATTTAATTGCAGCGTAGTAATTTGTCACGTCGAAGGACAAACTGATACAGAAAAGAAAGTTTTTTGACACGTTTTAACATAACGTCACAAGGCAAAGCAAAACGACCCCAAATAGGCCAGGGTAGTCGTTTCTAAAAATCGTGGCAACATAAAAATCCCACTGCAATCGTTTTGCATAACCAGTAAAGAACAAAATAGTTACCCCTTTCTGCCGGTTCCCCCTGACGACAACGTTTTGCAACGAACTTTATGCGCAGAAGACTGTAAAATTGCCCAAGTTTTTCTGCAGGTAACTCTTACTATATTACCGTTGTGCCTTCGAAATACGAGTAAAATTCTTTTCCAAAAGTTCACAATATAGGCTACTTATTGGACATCACAATATTGGGAAACCCTGCTGATTTTTCCTGCTTGACGACAACCTCCCTTTTTCAACAGCATCAACAACTTCCTATAGTTTACAATTGCACTTTGATGTTGGGTTTTTTTTTTGCTGCCCGCGCGATCATTTCGACTTTAGCATTCGCATTTCTTATCTGAAACACCTATTTTTCGAAGGATCAATTTTAGAACTATTCAAATCCTAGAATGAGATGTTTCGGACACATTAGTAATTAGTTTAAACTGAAACGATTGTGCATACGCTAACTCCAGCTCATGTTATAATCGAATACTTGCATCCGACATGCATGTATTTATTAAACTTTTCTGGAAAGACGCGCCTAAATTTTGAGCGTGAACCCGACCTGAACCCGAAAGTGCCAGCCTGAACCCGGCCTGAACCCGGCCTGAACCCGAATCGTTTTTGAGAAGCCCGTTTAGACCCGAAAGTTTGATTAAAACACCTTTTATCTAAAAGCACAACTTAGTAATTATTTTTCGAAACACCAATCCTAAAACTATTTGTCCGGAAATTTTACGTACACTTTTTACGTAGTTTAAACGATTTTCATGACCTCGGGCTAGCTGTAATAAAAACATGAGTAATCTTCCGTCGGTTTTGCAAGAGGGTTATTGCATAATTTGTTGATACTTGATACTTCGCTTACACTGCATTTAAGTTTTTTCATTTTCTATTTGTAAAGAGCCCAATGCGCATCTTCAGTACATTGTGAGTGGGTTTAACGTACGCAGCTATTTCCAGCTTGGTGACTGTGCAGTGTAATTGTGTCGCTAAGTGTTCTTTCACCAACCAAAATAAACCCAACCCAACTCAACTCATTACTGCTGGTAGCCTGTGTCGTATTTATGACTTCACAAATCGTTTCGCACTATGTTCGTATTTTCGCGCTTAACTTGCATAAATTACTGCATGTCTGGTGCAAGCCATCGCACTCATAATGGCACGAGTTGATGGGAAAAAGGTTAAAAATTAAAGCGTGCAGCTTCTGATAGCCATAGGTTCCATTATTTTCTCACAAATGTATGTTATCTTTTTTTTTAAAAAGGCTGTACAAACAAACTTATTTTCATTTACCATTGATATCAGCATTTAGAAACTAAATATTCCATTTGCTGCCACAACGTTTTGCTGTATAGTATTAGTTACAATATAACTTTGACAAAGTAACTATAGTTTAATGCTGATACGGTGCTTAGGCGCTAATAGCCTATCAACTAAATTTTAACGAAAGCAATACAGCTGCAACCCTTCTACACAAAATCACTGCGATTTGAATGCTTTGCGACATTAAGTTGCTCAGAGATATGTCTGGTATTGGCAGAATATTGATCAGCTAAAACCCGGTATTTCTGTTCTTAATGATCAATGCCCAAGGCTACAACTGGACGCCCGGCTAAAAATATGTCGCGAATTTTCGCCGGTGCACGAATGTAGCGCAGCCACCGATTGTACACTCTCTGTTAGATCGGAGAATTTCGTAACTACCAAAGCTTTTTACCAAAACCCCCCCCCCGTCTGGTATTGGCAGAATATTGATCAGCTAAAACCCGGTATTTCTGTTTTTAATGATCAATGCCCAAGGCTACAACTGGACGCTCGACTAAAAATATGTCGCGAATTTTCGCCGGTGCACGAATGTTGGCACAGCCACCAATTATTATACACTCGCTGTTAGATGGGAAAATTTCGTAACTACCAAAGCTTTTTACCAAAGCCCCCCCCCCTGATAGCCATAGGTTCCATTATTTTCTCACAAATGTATGTTATCTTTTCTTTTTTTTAAAAGGCTGTACAAACAAACTTATTTTCATTTACCATTGATATCAGCATTTAGAAACTAAATATTCCATTTGCTGCCACAACGTTTTGCTGTATAGTATTAGTTACAATATAACTTTGACAAAGTAACTATAGTTTAATGCTGATACGGTGCTTAGGCGCTAATAGCCTATCAACTAAATTTTAACCAAAGCAATACAGCTGCAACCCTTCTACACAAAATCACTGCGATTTGAATGCTTTGCGACATTAAGTTGCTCAGAGATATGTCTGGTATTGGCAGAATATTGATCAGCTAAAACCCGGTATTTCTGTTTTTAATGATCAATGCCCAAGGCTACAACTGGACGCTCGACTAAAAATATGTCGCGAATTTTCGCCGGTGCACGAATGTTGGCACAGCCACCAATTATTATACACTCGCTGTTAGATGGGAAAATTTCGTAACTACCAAAGCTTTTTACCAAAGAAATTCGTCTGGCCCAATTTGCATTGTCTGCGACAATTGTCTTGTTTATTAGCGTCGTAAGTTTATCCAATTGGACACTGTGGCGCACTACAGTAGGTCAGCATTACTCCGGTTTACATGAGCTCCGGTTTCTGCCGTCACATGCAGGGTAAATTTTTACTCCAAAATGCCCTTTGTTCACATGGCGAAAAAATTACCCTGATTTTAATGTAATAAAACATATTCTCGGGGATCAAATTAGCGTCGGTTGGGTGTAACGGCTTCCTGGAGAGCGCTCTTTTTTATGTACGCATTTTTGAACATGTGTTAAATTTTCAGCCTATTGTCCATTGCCTGAGCATTTAAACGTTTATAAAACAAAACAACACGACCTTGTTGCGTAATATAATGCAAAATCAATTGCGTTTATCAGCAGTCAACAAGTTTTTAATGATCGTTGCTGTTTGCATGTTGATAAAGTTTCTACCAACAAATTTTTAAAACACATTGCGCCTGTGAAGCCACAGACGTTGTGAGAAGAGCATCCGGTAAAATTTACCAGGTGTGTTTTTGAAATTTACCCACCAAATTTACTCGGCTTTATGTGTGTAAAGTGATTTCCAAATGCAAATCTTACGTGAATTAAAGGTAAAGACGTATTAAGTTATTCACAATTTAATCCTGTTAAATTTTATTACCCAAACGGAAACGCAAAGAAATATGATTTGAGCATCCATTTTGCAGTTTTTTTTCTTAAAAACTTAACAAACATTCCTATGAAAAAATTGTGATAGTTTTATAAACGTGTAAATTGTTGTGTCGCTTGGTGGGGGGCGAGAGTAACTGTTGTTGACTTTTTTTATCTGATGAACAACTTCTTCAAGAAAAGTAAAGTACGTTAGACCAGGGGTGTCAAACTCGTGGGGTTCGTGGGCCACATTGCAGTTTGGAAATTATGCCAAGGGCCGGATGTGAATTTTAATCTAGTTTTATACATGTAAACAACCTTGTGCACAGTGTGAAGATCAGTCTTAACCGTTTGTAATGTCATAATTTATGTTATAACGCTTGTGGTACCTGTTTTTTCGCATTATTTTTACACAATATGCGCACAAAAGTCTGACGCATACGGATACTAGGCTGGTAATACTCTTTTCAGTACCACAAAATCTGTTTAGAGCAGTTTGAAAATTAAAAATTTTTGGCAAAGGAGTTTTAACTGCGTCACGGCCGCCAGTACATATATTTTACTCGTCTGTGTGGCCGGACGGCTGCAGGTTGTACACCCTTGACTGACGCTGTGAGGAACGGTTTTACTATCGTTTCTACCCATAAAACACGAATGGTTATTTATTAATTAATTTTCTGTAAATGTCTGCATAAATAATAGCTTTCACTTTGAAAAGTAAGAACAATTTATTATAATTAGATAAAAATCTAACAAAATACTACAATTGTTGTTGAGTGTTCGTGGGCCGCATTGGAGGGCTTCGTGGGCCGCATGTTTGACACCCCTGCGTTAGACACTAGCTTGCTTCTGCTTTGTCTGCACCTATTAAAAAATAGTTTTATAGTTTTAGGAACGTGATGTACAGCTGTTTATATTATGTTCATGAGGTTTGTGATAAACAGTCAAAGCGGGATATAGTCGTCGTTGTTTTATTCGGTGTATGGATCCTTAAAAGATTATTCAACATAAGACCCGTTGACCACTTGCAAAAATATTAACTAGGTTGTTTTCGAAGCGAATCGAAAAAATTCCCTGAAATTCAAAACACAATTAAGTGATGACGTGGCGAGCTTCGGACTCAACATTATGAAAAATTCATCATTTTTCGCGACGCTGTCAGCTTCTTTGCAAAACATCTGTTGGCTTCGGTTTTAAAGATTGTGGCTACTGTTGCTGTGTCGTGCATTTTAAATTGCTCCTGCTGACATTTTGCCTATTACTTTATGACAGAAAAAACTGAAATAAATGCACAAAATGCGTGTCAGTATGAAATTTGTTGGATAACATCAACATATCCTTTTTTGAACTTCCATGTAAAAATATTTTACTCTTTAATCTTTACCATCGTTTTTGGTGTTTTGCCAACCCCAAACTAGAATTTTATGTTGTTGTGATTTCGTACCGGCGTTCTCAGTTTACTTTAAAGTTGATAGTTTGACTCGAGTCCATACATCTCAGACCACGTCGACCGGTTACCATGTGATTTTTGGAGCTCGGACCAAAACGTGCAAATCAAATTGCGTTGGCGGAAATTCTCGTGGGCGGCGTGTGAGAACGTTCTGCTCGGAACAGGAAGGCAGAGCTCACTCTGAACCAAGAAACGTGCGCGTCTCGCACTGGAGTGTGTGTGCCTGCACTCAAATGCGGTTCCGGGCTTAAAAACATCAACAAGGGGTTGTGTGTGCGCGAAAAGCAGGCGCGAGGCGTCGTGTGTTAACTTGACTTGCGGCGTGACAGTCGCATTCCAACTACAAGGAGAGTACAACTGATTAGTTTTTTTCTTGAGACACCTGTAAAGCACCTGGCATGCTGGTAAGAGGTAGCGACCAGTGCAAATGGAAGGGTCGTCGCAGCGCAATGTAATAAACATCGAACCTCTGGCTCGATTTGAAGCTCGAATGCCTTCCCAGACAGATGGGAGACTGAATAACGTGTTTTTGTGCATTTCGTGCCAAAAAGAGGCTGGGAAACAACGATCCGCGCATGAATATTTAATGTTCCTCCGCGACAGCGCTGCAATGAGGCTAGACCCAGAGTCGCAGACTAAAGAAACGTGATTTTGAAACTACACGCGGTGTCTGTGGTGTTGTCAGTTCACATCTTCCGTTCCGTGTCTTACATCTTGTATATCATCGTCTTTCCTCCTTAAAGTTTCACGTAAGTAAGTTACTTGGCAGGTGCTCTATGTATCAAGTTGTGTAAACTCATAGTTGAGCACCTTATCAATGCATAACAGCGCTACTACAAGCCTGCGTTCCGCAAAGTTGATAGCATAAGGTGACAAATTAAAGCAATTTTATCTAATTTTGATTTAAAAGAGGTCGATTTAGTGGAATATTTTTTATATAGGTCGATTTAGTGGAATATTGACTTAAAAATTATTTCGTTTGCAATTAATAACTCGTTCTCAGTTCTTTCTAGTCTATTTAAGTTAAACGTTTTAACTTTCCTTCACCCTACGTTGGCGACCGCTTTGTTTAAAAACTGGATGACATGTTGCTCTATGACGTCACAATTCATCAAAAATTTATCAGTTCTCTTATGAACTTTTTCCAACACAGATTTTGAAGTTAGAACAGAAACATTTGAATCGCAACTTTGCCTTGAAGTATTTTTGCGTCCACCCAATTTAAATTGCAAGTTTAAAAATCGTTGATTTATCGTACGGTTGATCATACATGTGGGTTTTAAATTAATAAAATTTATGGCTTTAAAGGCTGACTTAAAATTGTAATCAACCTCCAGTTATCGGTGTAAACTAGTTTAGGTTGAAAGTCGGAAATCTACGTTGTAACCAAGTTTACATTGCCACGGGCAGACGGCGTCTTCTCATTTGAAACTTATTGCGTCACTTACTCCCGTTGTTAGGAAATGAATGGTCTGTTATATCGACCAAATACCAACCACCAATCCGGCCTATCGCCATGAACAGTACTCTGCAGGCCTGTTCAGAAGAGTCAAGTGTACGTTTGAACAGTGTGTGTTTGTATCAGCATCTGCTCATATGTGTGTTTTTAGATAGCGAAGGATTCTATTGATCACGTTTTCCATGGGGACGCGTTTTCTGGCCTTTTTGCTCCATGGGGAGTTTCATGACGGTTTTCGCTTTCAATTTCGTTCAAATTTGACTTAAAGCCGAAGATACTCTTTTTAATGTAGTTTAATTTAACGATATTTATTATTTTTTGGCAGTGGTTTTGGGCAGCGCTAACAGCCCTCCATTAACTAAATGTTAGTCGTCCGCTTTTAAAGTCGCTGCTATTCAATTTTGTGTTTTGCATCCAGTGGATGTTTAGACATCACGATATAATGTGGAATAAACAAAAGCTTAGATCAACAATGTGCTGTAAGCAAAGTTTAAATGTAGCATGTTGTATACAAGTAACATCGCACTTGTAAACAAAAAATATACAACAAATTCATTATTTGTATCTTTTTTTAACAGTTTCATGTTAAAACATATTGAAAATAACTAATATTGCTATGCGTTTTGACACTATTTGCAAAATCATTTAGGCGGTCACGTATCTTTATGCATACCATTTGGCTATATGTGTTCGAATTACATACTTAATATGTTTTACTATGCCTTGCAGGTGTCTGCCATATCTGCTTATTATTTGAAATGAATGCTCTATTGTTCGAGTGGGTTTCATAATTACAGCACATTCTTTCTTGCCTAAAGCTAGCAATTATGAGGCCATGTTGTAATGTGAGAATAGAGCAGTGGTTCTTAACCGGTGTTCGATCGAACCCCAGGGGTTCGACGAAGAACTTTTTGAAGTACAATACAAATACTCGTTTTTTGTCAAACTTTAGCGTCTATAGTCGCTGAAAACGGCAATTTGTATTTGCTCAATATCAAAACACTGGAAGGTCAAACCTAGGCAGGGGTGTTTTAAACTGCTCTAAACAATTTTTGTGGTACTAAAAAGAGTATTACCAGCCTAATAACCATATGTGTCAGACTTTTTGTACGCCTATTGTGTGCCAACAATGCGAACAAAACAAGTACCACAAGCATCACAATATAGATTATGACATCATAAACACTTAAGACTGATCTCCTCGCTGTGCAGTTCAATCTGTGCACCGAGATAGAAATTAATCTGGGATTTTTTGGCGCTGTTAGTTGGTAAATACATGATATCAACCAAGTATTTTAAAACAGAAATAAGCAGGTAAATGGCGGCCGTTGGTAAAATAAGAATCTGCGACGCAGTCGTCCTAGCAAAATGGTTGTGCAACCCTGCACTAAGGTTTTATTTTCTTTCTTTTTTGACGTAACAAAGAGCATTGTTCGTAAACAGAAAAACAACGAAATTTTGTTGGCAGCAAAAACTTATTACTTCATCTTTTTCATGTTAGTGTAGAGATGCTAAAAATACAATGCTTTATTTTGGTAAAAACTAAAAATTGCCGGAATTAAAGCAATCCTGAAACAAGTTGCTTGTATTATGATGTCAGAATTTAACAAAATGACAAACAGTAACTGTTGCCACTACGTTTGAACAAAAACTAATTATGACACACCAAACAAAATGAGTTAGAAACCTGGGATGTAACTTGTTGGGGTTCGACCAAAGGCTGAAGAATATCGTATGGGTTCGGCCGTTATAAAAAGGTTAAGAACCACTGGAATAGAGAATATAAAAACTTCCTGAATTCGAGTTGCGCAATAATGCCAAAGTAATAAAACTGGTTGTGGCTTTAACCTAGAGTCAAAACGAAATTGTTTCACCCGTTAAGGTCAAATTTTGTGTATAAACCTAGCTTCACTTTGCCAATCTTGCCCAAAATACTTTTAAATTATTAATATTTCGTCACCTCCCATGTTTATGTTCGTGAAAAAACGAATGCGTCCTAATCCCAATTTAAAGGTCCTGCTAATCCACTCGCTACACATATGACCGTTTTAAAAGGGTCGTGTTTATTACAGCGCCGGTAAGCAGCTGCATTACGAACAAATAATCCGCTACTGGTGGTGTAATTTTCCTTCAGGGAGGTATATAAACTCAAGGCACAATTAGTGCAGCCATTCGTGTTTGTAGACCTAGAAGGGATTGTGTGTGTTTAAGGTTTAGGGTTTGTGCTTGTAATTGGTAATGATAGCGATTTTATTTGACTAAACGGACTGTTTTTGTCATATATTGGCTATCGATTAAATGGAAACAGGCAGCTGTTAAAAATGTTCAGCATGTTTGCAGGGCTTTTGCTAATCGCCCACTTATATAGAAAAGTTGCATAACAAAACTTATGTTAAGTGTGAAATAATGGTAGATAAAGTAATATTTTCGAGCTGAAATTCGTTTACTAGCGCCTGTTTTTTGTCCATAATTACGCCAGTGGGATGTGCCTTGCGCTAAAAGGTTGTTTTTCGTGTATTAATATCTCCTTTGGGACAGTTTAAACTTCTGCTGTATTCCCAAGCGGCCCCGGGTAAATGTATTGGCGCCATAGCAAACTCACATCCGTCCTTTGAAAAACGGTCGATTTCCTACTATGACGTCACACTGTCTGCGGTCTAAGTGCGTCACAAACGTCGCTCGATGTCAAAATTTTCTGCCTGACTGAAAAACGGATGCGATTTTATGTAGGCTCATCAACTTTCAGTTCCTCGCACAGCAAAATAGACCGTGTTTGAAATTTGCGATGTGGTAGCAAAATTGTTTAATTTACGCTTTTAGCGTTTATGTTATTGCGACCGATCTACAAAAACCGTGTTTCAGAGTTGGAGTATCGAGTGTTGTGTGAAACCGAGTGATTCATTGCAGTGCTGGGCAGCTTTTTTAAGCAGCGTGCTGTTTTGTGCAAACCAGGCCGGAAGCTTACGAGATTAAAACAACAAACCGCTTTACAGATAGACCAGTGTGCGAACGTTTTTTATGATTGCTTTTATAGAAGCAATTCGTTTTGGGTGTCATGCGGAAAATGCAAATCTTAATGGAGACCACGTTTAATTGTTAAAAGTTTCATTATCTTTTTTATAAATGGTTTGGTTGAATTGGGTCACTTTTTTAAGCCCTCGTTACTGATCTTTGAAGCCTTTGTTTAATTACTCTTTCTTGACAATCTATCACGTGATCGAGTCACGTCACGAAGCGCCTATGACGTCACAATACGTTATTAGGAAAGTGCTGAAGGTGGTCGGGGTAAAATATAAGACTCGTGTATTTGATGATTCTGCTGAACCCTTTTCTGTGGAGTGAAAAAGCCCGGTTAAATCGTATTGATTGAATTCCAAAGTTTAAATGATTAGCTTACCAGTTTAATGTATTTCAGGTCACTTTCAGGAAATTGCCCTGTAATAAAGAAAAATTAGTCTGCGGTTGGATTCGAACCTACGGCCGCAGCCTAATAAAGTTAGTTCATCTATTTAAAAACTGGCAACAAAACAATCTTTAAAAACAGTCCTTTTTAACTCTTGCTATTATAAGCTTCCAAGAACTAGCAAAAGTTTGACGTCAACGTTTCCAGGTTCTCGGGTCAAATCGGGCTAAAAATGCAACAACTGTCTCATTCCTATTGGCCAAGCACTCTGTCACGTGTTTACATAAAACTTGGAAGCTAATTCGTTCCCGGAAATCGTTGTGCATTATCCCGATGCCCTAGCCAGCGTTTGCATTTGGCTTGACTTTGTTAAACTATCAAAAACCGATCTGTACAGTTTGTTAACACAAAATTTCCATTTTAAGTTACAAAAGTCTTCGAACGACCTCAAAAAAAATGTCGCGATTGTACTAAGGATCTGTTGGAAGACATATGGTTCAACGTTTACATAATAATTTTATTGCAAACATAAGAATTTCATGGTTTGTGACAGTTTTAGTTTTATCATGTTTCGATTGAGTCAACAAAAAGCTAGTTATTTTATCAAAGGGTTCGCCTATCCCATATATTGTTTCTCGCTTAGGTCTGCAGATCAGGCCCCTGACATGGGTTTAAATCACGTCTTTGTTTAAAAGCCTAAGTGAATTTCTGATTTGCATGTAACATCTTATTTCCGGCACTCTGTACTTTTTTGGCAGCGGTTGCCTTGGTGTCAGTTAAGTAAGATTTGCATTCGGATTGCGATTTTAATACAGCGCATAGCAGAAATGCACAGTGAAGTAATAGGGGGAAATACTAGCCAGTGAAACAAGAACCGAAAACGATCTTATATTACAAAATGTCGCAATTGACTGGACGTCGATAATAAACAATACCCAGTCTTAATGGCACTTGCAAAGTTGAACACAGGCAAAGAAAACTAGCGGTTCATTTAAGAAACTATAGCTGTATATGTTTACACACTTTAATAGGCGATTTGTCAAACAGAATTTATGTGTAACAGCCTGTTTTCTTTACCAGCCCAATACCACATGGCTTTGAATTAATGTGTAGCTTTTTGCATGCATCTATGCTGTAGCTGTGTTATAGATAACAATAGCCGTATACGGGAAACGCGACTTGAAGCGTAAACACTGCGACGTGTTGGGGCTATGACAGTCGTGACTATGTTGAAGGCTGGCCGGTGTTGTATATCGTCGAAAAAAATCTGTGAAAAGGAACAACCCCACCCTTGATTGATCAATGCTGGTCGCTTCAGGCTCGCAGATCTAGTTAGGTCTCATTCTGCAGTGTAAGCAGAAAAACGTTAGTGGATGGGATGAAATTGATTGGGAAGTAAAGGTTTACTGATAGGTATGATGTGCTTGCGCTGTTGTCTTATCTTCATGTGAAGATATTAAGCGTTAAATGGTATAGCAGACTGCAAAGGCAGTGATGATTAGATCATGGGTGCTACCAAGGGCGCTGAAATTTAACAGCCAGGCAATATTTTAATGGTGTTAAACGCGAAAGTATGCAGCATTTTCTGTAGAAATCAAAGGTTCAATTGCTAATTTCGTCCTCATACAAAGGTTTATTCGTGTTTAGCGTTTTGCGATGGACAGTAATAAAATTTGCTAAACGCACGCGAAAAGCCGTATTGATGCGACGCATGATCTCTGGGCGGGGAAAGGCCCGGAAATTACGTCATGGCGTAGTCGATTAGCGATTGGTCGAGAAGAGATTGGGCATATACGGAAGTAAAGCGCTCAGTCGCGTTTAACGGAGGAGCGAGCAAGACTGTTGAGACCTGGGTTCAATTAAATGCATGATGAGTGTGCCTGCGGTGTTGGTCATTTTAAGTGAAGCGTTTCCAGCAGGGTCTTTTTACAAAAGGGCGTCTGATCTACTTTAGGCTTGCGCTTTTATAAATACGCTGTTGAGTAAAACTTATTACTTACAGCATAAGGAGCGTGTAAGTTGTACACGAGTAACAGCAGGAATCTTGCACACATTCGTAGGTTATATGGTCTTTTTCTTGTCGTTAAAATGTTGTTAAAGGAAGTACGCGTTGCTTTGATGTATGCAGTCGCAAAGTAACTTCACGATGAGACTAGTTTGCTGAACGTTAAGGGGTAACATAACCCACAATGCCAAACACATACTCCAGTTTTAGAATGGAAATAAAACTTGCAATGACATACTATATTAACTCTTGTTGTAATGCGAGATGTCCTGTTATCTCAACATTGCGTGTTCCTAACGTCATATTTTTTTATTCCCTGTACATTTAGGTAGTTGCAATAAATTGCTGTTAATTCTTTCTCGTGTTTTTTGTCCACAAACCGCTTCAAAATGGCCACCAAACCAGACTTGTCTCAGGTAGAACAATTCGAAAAATCCAATCTCAAAAAGACTGAAGTCCAGGAGAAGAACGACGGTGCCAAGCAAGGTATTGTCAAATTATTTTATCTAAACATTAAGAATTAATGAATCGGGAAAATTTTCCTAATGTGTCATATTGTTACTTCAAACATTAATATAATCTCGTCGCTTGTTTATGTATTTTTGGGCATTTATATCCCATGCATACTTCCAAGTCTATTTATTACATTTTTTCTGCTGAAAACGCACAATAGCTTCACAGCATAGTTTAGGATTCGCACTGACTGTAGCTTAAGTTTAACACAGCATTTGTTGACGTGGCAAAAACCTCTCTTGTTTAATTCTATTTTGCCACTTTTATGCCTTATGCTGGGTAAATAAACACTTTTATAAATGAATAACCGTTCGAAAATACGTTTATCGGACAATCATCCGAAGCTGCTGTTGCATGCTTTTAAGCTAAAACGTGTAATCGTAATCTCTGACTTACTGAACGTATTCCAAAAACCCAACAATGTACGGCATGAAAAGCATAGGGGGGGGGGTAATCTGACGTACTGAACGTATTCCAAAAACCCAACAATGTACGGCATGAAAAGCATATGCGACGAATCTTGTTCAATCGTAGGATTGATGTAACATACATTTAATTTTCTGTCATGTCGTTTCACACCAAAACACGGTGATATGTTTGAAACAGTGATATGGATGCTTTCTTTTGCCCTTTGCTTCCGTGTCCTACCTGTGAAATTGACCTAAGATCTTCGTAATAAAATTAGATGTAAAACAGTGACGCCTGTCACTTCACACCAAGAAATACCAGGAGTCGAATTACGACTTAGTAAATTTTTTTATTGTGTTTTAGCCTACGCCCACGAAAAGACTTTAACCCAATTGTCGCAATTTCCCAAGGATAACCTTAAGCACGTATCGACTGAAGAAAAGAGCAATCTTCCCACGCAAGAAGGTAACGATTTGTCGTTTTCTGCTCGTTGTGTTCCAATAAAACTGCAACCATGCACGCTTTATCGGAACAAACACCGTTTTAGGGCTGTTTGCACGACCGACCATATGAGCTAAACGTTTTTTAAAAGAAAACTCATTATTCAATGGTCGTTAGTTGCAATGTGAATCAGTATGTGGTAATGTTTTCTGTGAAAACAGGTTTTTGGTAAAAATGTGGACATTTTGTGTATTGAAGTCTGTGAACACTTAAACCCGACCGTTAGGGGCTAAATTTATCTGCACGATTCTTAAATTCAATTTTGAAACGCGTTGTAGCGACCCTTGTGCATTATTTATCACCAAACGTCACCTGTTGTGTTGAGGTACTTTTTGTTCTTAGTCGGTGATACTCGTTCCGCGCACGTATAAATATTTGTATTTGCTTCTGGGCCTTTGTTTATGTTTCAGCAAAGAAGCTAATTACTTTTGCGTATTGCAGATATCGAGGCGGAGAAGAAAAGCGGCTTCTAGAAGATTCGGCAATTTTCACTTACAGTCCCACCTTTTTTGCGTTTCAAAACTTCAAACAAAAACTTTTCCTTGCTTCATTTGGCTGCAAATCATCGCCCACCCTTAATGGCAGTCTGTGTACTCCTGTGTATATCCCCCCGCATGTAACAAACCCTCTTACCCACCCAAATGTTGTTGTTTCCTTTTCCCCTCTGCTTTGTTGTTTGTCTTTTTGCTGTAGCAGCACTGGAATAATCAATAAAACTAAGGAAAATTCTGTATTCAATCAAACTTTCATTCGTGTAACCATTTGTCAGAAACACGCCCTGTTGAACCTTTTACACCCACCTTGAAATATTTTGTTGCATCACCACATTCCCTGTGCCAAACCAGGCGGTTTTTCAACACTCGTAGCTCTACTTTTGATCGTCTTGCGCTTGTGCCCCCACTGGCGGATTGTAGAATGTAGCATTTTAGCCACGTGGTGCTTCAGTAAGCCCGCACTGGCAAATGCCGTTTAGTAAATCACACCCTAATTTATTCAGAAGCAACGCGTGGATAATAAAACAACAAACAACTTGTGATTGATGGTATTTTTCAAGTGTGACTTCTACGAAACGTCAACAAAAATGTTGTATGAGTTAGCAAGTGTATAAATTATGCCGGGCATTGTCCAAATGACTAAACCATGAAGAAATCCAGCTTTGCTTATCTAACTCTAATGATCTATTCTTTAAATACAGATGAAGTTTCAACAAAATTTAATTATTTGGCAAATAATAAAACCAACACAACTAACATTGCAACAATAAATTTGAAATGGTAATGCACAAATAACAAGATACACTGCATTTAAATCAGTTGTAACCATGAATGCTATTCACTTTTGGTTCTGGAACTCGAGCTAGAGGAATCCCCATACACAGACGTACTTTCACTTTCTGTGGATTTCTGTTTTGAATTCATAGGGTTGTAGTCAAGGTCAGTTCCTTGCATAAGCTCAGGTGGTGGTTGTAGTAATGATGCTTTGGTGCTTCGGTGGATCGAAAGCACAAGGGATGCCAAAACATATCCAAATGCAGCTGAACAACTAACTACTAAACCACGTAGCCATGGCCTTGTAATAAATGCATATTCAGACTCCCAAAGCATGTCACCAATAATAAGCAAGGAACCAATAATACCAGCAATAATTGCATACTTTTTTAAGGTCCAGCGTTTCCAGTTTAGGTATTGCTCGTGCTTTAATTTTGCATCAAATAAAGCTTGTTTTAGAATTTCATCATTTGGACAAGACTTTAAACCAGCATCAAAGCTTTTAATTGCCAAATGGTACATTTCTGCAGATATTTCAGCCTGTCCTTTTCTGTAGTGACCCTTTGGCCAATCAGGGATTAAGCGAATTGTGGTTTCAGCATCTTTCACAGCAAAGAAATGCTGGTCTACTTTCAAAAATGCCAACGAACGGTTGCTGTATAGAACAGGGTTGGCAGGTTCCATAGAAATCCCTTCAGAATATTGTATGATTGCTTCTACATATTTTCCTTCCTTCATTAAGGCATTGCCTTTGGCTTTTATTGAAGCAACAGTGCTTACCTTGTCAGCCATAGTTAAATATTACAGAAATAATAAAACATGAGGATTCAATTAACTAGCTGATTCTGAAACACAATTATTGTGATTAAATTAAAAATGTTAATTGCATGAATGAGTAGTTAATGCATAAGCAGATTGTCATAGTAAGTTGTAACAAAAAGATATTATGAAACTATTGCATTTCAGTATGATGTTAAATTTAGGAGGCAGTTACTTAATTCAGACAGACAAATGACTGTTTTTTGATATATTTTAACACCAGCACACTCTGTTTCACCACAAAACTAAAACCTGATTCTAATTCTTATTCCCATACACTAGTAATCCTAACATTAGGTATTTCTTATTGTAAACGTTCTTGAGTTTTTCAAACAAATGACTGCCTTCCATATTCCAATATAGCACAGTTAAGTTTATGAAAGTTCACTTTTTATAACATCCAAATCAAATCTTAGCATATGCCAGTCTTCCAGTTCAGTCAGGTTAAGAGCACCATGCCTCTTGTAAAAACTCATAGCAGGGTTTGTCTTCAAGCAAGCAAAACGCATTTGGCAACAACCGGTTTCCAAGGCAACCTTGTTGACGGCTTTCAATAAGTCAAAACCGACTTTCTGATTTCTGTATGCCTCTTTTACACAGATATCTTCAAGGTACATGATTCGGCCGTTCCATGTTGAATACTGATAGACGTACACAGCGTAGCCGATTAACGTCCCATCGTCTTTTTCTGCAACAAACGCGTAATAATACGGCGGATCTTTTTCAAATCCATCTCTTTCAAGAACTTGCACAGTCATGTTGTTTTGGTCCGCCATGTTTTCGGTTTCGGCCAGCTCCATTATCATATTCTGTATTTCCGGGCAATCGCATTTTTTAGCTTTGCGCACGGTGTATTTTAGTTCAGCCATTGTCTTGCAAGTTATAATCTCGACAAAAAATAAAATAAATGCAGCTAATGCCAATCACGGTGCATCCCCTATGAGAACTCTCATTATGCCGCTTTTGGCGCTATACCCTATGCTTTTAAATACAAAAGACAAGAGCGATTTTATGGTTTACCGTAAACTATAAGTATTTAGTGAGATAACATACTTATGAATAAAAAACAGTTCTCTTGACCTATCTTGCTTTGTTACTTTTTTTTGCGTCACACTCACCTTCACTCGGTTAAAAAAGAGCGGAGACGACTGTGTCACGGATGAATTTTTGCAAATGTGAACATGAAGTTGTTAATGGAGGACATGTCTGAGATACGGGAATAGCGGACAGACGGAAATCGGGGTCTAAAAGACGAGAGAAACGGGATTACGGGTCAGGCGGGAAAAGTGACAAACTAAAAGACGGGAGAGGCGAGACTAGGTGAAAGTTCACATGCATTTCTTAAAGCGTTAGACCAGTGGTTCCCAACCTTTCGTTGACCGTGGCCCCCTAAAAGTAACTTTTGGGCCTCATGGCCCCCTAAAAGTAACCTTGTAGAACCTGTGGCCCCCTTAAAAATGTAAATGTCAATCTCGTGTTGGAATTCGGTACTATTTCGGCTTTAAACAGGTCGAATAGCGCAAACAAGAATCCGTTATCGTGAAAAACTGCAATACAGACAAATAGTATGTGAAATAGTCGATTAAATTAGGGAATAAAGTTAAAAAGGAAATACGGCTTTTAGTAGGTGTTTCAGGTGAATCTACACCCGTGGCCCCCTGGAACACAGCTCGTGGGGGGCCAAGGGCCCTGGTTGGGAACCACTGCGTTAGACGGAACTGCGAAAAAGCATTTGATCGACATGACTAAAATACGGGACTGGTTGAAAGTTCAATCAGTTCTTATAGCGTTAGACGGGACTACGGAATTGCGCATATTTAGCATGACTAAAAGACGGGACTGGGTGAAAGTTCACAGGCACCTCTTGTAGCGTTAGAGTAGCGGTTCCCAGACTGGGGTCCGCTGCACTTTAGGGGTCCGTAAAGCAATTTTGCGGGGTCCGCGAAAAGGTTGAAGTACCTTTATAATCTTATTTGGCGTCAATTTGTTTCACTGAATAAGTCAAAATCAAAGTAGAAATAAAGATCGACTATCTCCAATGCGAAACAATAGCTTTTATTTCATGACAACTATCACAAATGCAATTGTTCGCGCACCATCGTAATCTTTTCTGTCTTGTCTGTAATGTCACAAACTGTCTTTGGATTATTGTAATGCGTAATTTTGCGTATTAAGCTAAAACTCTGCAAATTAACTTTCGTTTTGCTACAATACACGTTCAGGCTTAAGGGCCGCGAGCCATCGATATAGTGGCAACGGGTCAGTTTTGCAACAATAATAAAAAAGTTCGAAAACCACTGCGTTAGAGGAACAACGAAAAAGCACAAACCCTGGGACTAGGTCCCGTCTTTTAGTCATGCAGGATATGCGTTATTTCGTAGTCCCGTCCAACGCTATAAGCACTGCATGTGAACTTTCACCCAGGCCCGTCTTTTATTCAAGTTTAATATGCGATTTTCCGTAGTCCCACCTCTTCCGTCTTTTAGTTTGGCACTTTTCCCGTCTGTCCCGTAACCCCGTCTATCCCGTCTTTTAGACATCGATTTCCGTCGTCCCGTGTTTTAGACAGATCCGTTTATGTTTCTTAGTTTCGTTTACGCTTGTTGTCTATAAGCACCAAGTCAACTTAGGGGAAAGATAACTGATTCGAACCAGAATGCTTAGATTCCCTATTTTTCGTGTGATCGGAATGGAAAATTTTGGTAAGACGTTTGGAAATGTTTGGGGCAGAGTTGCAAGCGGGCCCGAAATCTGAGCCCGAACCCGGCCCGAACCCGAAAGTATAAGCCCGAAGCCCGACCCGAACCCGAAACGTTTTTGAGAAGCCCGTTTAGGCCCGAAATTTTGATTGACAGGTCTATCCACGAAAGCCTTGCAACAAAGTATGAGAAAGAAAAAAAGAGAAAAGACAACAAACACAATGAACAATAGTAGACAATGGGGTAAACAATACGTTTTAGACCAGGGTGGGCATTCGATCAAAGCGAGAGAATTGTTACTAAAAAATGACGGAAACGGAACGTAAAGTCAGGCCCGTTTTGAGCCCGTTTTCTGACAAATACCTAAGCCCGAACCCGGCCCGAACCCGGCCCGAAAAGCCCGGCCCGACTTGCAACTCTGGTTTGGGGTGTACTGTATAAAAAAATGACCAATGCCGTCATAACCAGCGTTTCGAGTTTAGGTAATGCCTGTGCTTTGATTTTACATCAACTAGCGCTGTTTTCAGAATATCATTATTTGGACAAAACTTTAAATCAGCATCACAAATATGAATTACCAAATGGTACATTTCTGCAGATATTTCAGCCTGGAGTGGCCCTGTGGCCAATCAGGAGGTTGGGCGAACTGCGGTTTCGACTTTTTTCACTGCAAAGAAATGCTGGTTTACTTTCTAAAATGGGAGCGGTTGTTGCTAAGAACGGTAGAGCTACTAACACTGGAATTCGGCTGACGCCCGGTCTGGGAATTTCTGGTAGGTGGCGCAACGGAGCGTAGGAGTTTATGGTGCCGACTCAACAATTTTGGTTTATGGTAAAAATGATTGCTGAGTCAGCACCATAAACGCTTATGCTCTGTTGCGCCACTTACCAAACCAGGCGTCAGCTAAGTTCCAGTGTTAAGTGTTGGTAGTATTACCGTTAAGAACAGGGTTGGCAGGTTCCATAGAAATCCCTTCAGAATATTGTATGATTGCTTCCACATATTTTTCGTTTCTTTATTATTACTCCACATATTTTCCTTTCTTAATATATTATGAAACTATTGCGTTTCAGAATGGCATTTGTTAAATCAGAAGGCAAGTACTTAATTCATTCAGACAAATAAAATGTTCTTTGATACATTTTAACACCAGCACACTCTATGTCACCACAAAACTAAAACTTGATTCTAATCTTTATTCCCATACACTAGTAATCTTAACATTAGGTATTTCTGATTGAAAACATTCTTAAGTTTTTCAAACAAATGACTGCTTGCATATTCAGAGACCTTACCAATGTAGGGGTAAAGGTCCTGATGACGTCGTACTTTCACTGCAGAAGTATCTTTGGCTGTAGATGTTTTACACCCTTAGGTCCTTGGCTATCTGAGCTACGGCTTGTCTGTGCTTAGTCCGATATATTGGACGGCGTTGAACATTGAGGTTAGTTTATTGAGTTAGCTAGTAGCATCGCCGATATTGTAGCGAGAGAGAGAGCTAGCCTCTGATTCTTATATCGTTACAACACACGTGAATATATATAGTGAAAAAGGTGGCGATGACGTAACTGTACAGATGGTAAAAGGTGTTAAACAGCGACAAATGACAATCGAGGTCGAGCACTGATAAGGTGACGATGACGAAATACAACGTTCATGCAATCACAGTAACTCGTATGATATTTGCGCTTATTTGTTCTGTAATACACGATACACCACACAGGCCACCCCGCCGAAAAGTGCTTTTCCGGAGAGCTAGTCTTTCGTGTGGTGGCATGCAGGTAGAGGTGTATACAAATAAAATTCGTTTTGACATCTGGCTTGTGCTAGAAATTCGAATGTGTAAACAACTTAACGAGACATAGTACTTGGCAGGGTTGGCTAACGTACACGGTTTGGTGTGGGCAAAGTGAAAATGCACATGTGAAATTCTGGGGCAGTGCCTCCAACATGTGTTGACTGGCAGTGCGGTGCAATCTGCAGTCTTATGAAATGTGTCGCTTTGTCGGATGGTATAAAGTAAAGTAATGCTTGGCGACTAACAGCATTACTGCCTACGAGAGCGTGCTCGTAGTGAAATGTGCTCAAAATGAGCTAGCATCGGCGCTCAGTGAACGCTAGCGCGACTATGGCGCTTTGTATAAACAGTGCCCTATGCGTTTAGCTTAAACACCAGAATTACCGCTAATACGAAGCATTCCCTCTGCATTTTTCCTTAGCACGTTTTAGCTAAATAAAATTCGTTTATCGTATAGAATTACATTGCCATGTCAAGTCTAAAATCAATTTTGTACAGTACCAACCTATGGTAGTCACTATAGGGAAGGTCGTATAACAATACTGACGAAGTCATTAGAGGTTTGGACATAACACAGGGTTAGGCGTTTTGACGTAGTCATTAAAAAGTTTTCTAACATAACACAAAGTTAGGCGTAGCTTAGTAATAAAACATGCATCAAAAATGAAACTTAACTTGTAGTGTTTTTAACAAGCAACATCGTCATCGACGCTGTGGACCATTTTGCTTTGTCGTCTTCTTTTTTCTTGCTCTTCTTTGTCATGGCGACTTTTGTTCTTCAGATAACGGAGGTATTGCGGCTTCTCGGTTGTTCCTCCGTTAGGTATCAACGAGTACGTATTGCCCTCAGTATGTTGGCTGATAGACATGTCCGGGTAAACCATCTTGATTGCGGACGGTTGACCGATAGTTGAATTAAACCAACTGGCAAAATCGTCTTGAAGACTGTTGGTTTGAAATTGCCAAGGAACTGTAAATGGACAGCTGAGAGTTTCGTAGTTGAGTAGTTGACCGTCAAGATCACGTCGGGTTCACCAATTTATGTAGGGGTAAAGGTCCTGATGACGTCGTACTTTCACTACAGAAGTATCTTTGGCTGTAGATGTGTTACATCCTTAGGTCCTTGGCTATCTGAGCTACGGCTTGTCTGTGCTTAGTCCGATATATTGGACGGTGTTGAACATTGAGGTTAGTTTATTGAGTTAGCTAGTAGCATCGCCGATATTGTAGCGAGAGAGAGAGCTAGCCTCTGATTCTTATATCGTTACAACACACGTGAATATATATAGTGAAAAAGGTGGCGATGACGTAACTGTACAGATGGTAAAAGGTGTTAAATTGCGACAAATGACAATCGAGGTCGAGCACTGATAAGGTGACGATGACGAAATACAACGTTCATGCAATCACAGTAACTCGTATGATATATGCGCTTATTTGTTCTGTAATACACGATACACCACACCAATATAGTTTATGAAAGTTCACTTTTCATAACATCCAAATCAAATCTTAGCATATGTTGACCTTCCAGTTCAGTCAGGTTAAGAGCACCATGCCTCTTGTAAAAACTCATAGCAGGGTTTGTCTTCAAGCAAGCAAAACGCATTTGGCAACAACCGGTTTCCAAGGCAACCTTGTTGACGGCTTTCAATAAGTCAAAACCGACTTTCTGATTTCTGTATGCCTCTTTTACACAGATATCTTCAAGGTACATGATTCGGCCGTTCCATGTTGAATACTGATAGACGTACACAGCGTAGCCGAGTAACGTCCCATCGTCTTTTTCTGCAACAAACGCGTAATAATACGGCGGATCTTTTTCAAATCCATCTCTTTCAAGAACTGGCACAGTCATGTTGTTTTGGTCCGCCCTGTTTTCGGTTTCGGCCAGCTCCATTATCATATTCTGTATTTCCGGGCAATCGCATTTTTTAGCTTTGCGCACGGAGTATTTTAGTTCAGCCATTGCCGTGTAAGTTATAATTTCTACAGTCTACACGTCTTCAAATGATAAAAAAAAGTAAATAAATAAATAAACTTACCTTATACCAAATTGCAAAGGGTGCAAATTTTTTTCGCAATTTGGTACCACGCAAATTTGGTACCAGTGTAGTGTTTAAGCACACGTTATAGCTATTTCGCATATGCATTATGTGTCTCTTTCCGTATAATGCACTACCATATCGCTATTGACAGCTGTATTAGGCCTACAGGTTCCTATTTTATAAACGACCACCAAGTGTCTTAATCTTTTTGTTTATAATCTAATGATTTAAAGAAATTGATTTAAGTCACAATATCACATTTATGGTGCCTGAACTCCAGATTAATTTATAACCAAATCAAAGAGTTACCAAACTTTTTTCTTCTGGGGGCCGGATAAGTTTAATAATGATTCGCGCGCGCCGCATTCCCAAGCGCCGTTTTTTTATAAGGGTTCCGATTCCAAGATATGGTCTTTCTGCAATCCTATTTAAAATGTGGTCGAGCGACTGTTAAACTGTGTAGTTTCATCTTACAAGCAATACTTACGTCACAAATAACAAACGAAGACAATTGTTTGCGCACAATTAATACTTGCAGTCTTGTCTGTGACATAACAAACTGGCTTTGGATTAATCCTGGGCGTTGTAATCCTAGGACACCAGGTAATATTAATTCTACATATCGTGTCAGGAAAACTTTCGTGAGGGGTGAATTGATTTATGAATGTTACAAAGTTATCAATACGATTTGGCAAACCAAAAGATGGCCGCGGGAAGGATAAAATGACTTCCGGATCCGGCCCACGGGCGGTAGTTTAGTGACCCCTGACCTAATCCATAGAGCATAGATTGAACTGTACGGTTTAATGATAAGTCTCAATTGTTAGTGACGTCACTATCTAAGTTGTTGATTTGTTTCTTGCTTCAACATTTGGCATTGTTTGCACACAATGGCGTACAAAAAGTTGCATCAATCACGTGTGCAGTCTCTCGGAATTAATCTTCCACAACATGTTTATTCCCCCCCCCCCTAAAATTCTGGTCAAAGTGCGAATATTATATTCTGCCATTATTCGCTCATTGTATGAAGCGCTCGTCAACTTGATGTCCCGTTGAATTGTACCCCCCCCCCTGTCTAGTTTCATTAACCCAAGTTAATCAAGCGCAATGACTTTGGTTCGTCGAGTTCATTGTTCATTTCCCAAGTGTCAAATTTGTTTTCCCCTGAGTTTCGTTATGCGTTGTTTACTTAAGATTGCTGGACCTATAAATACCACGCCACAAACTTTGAAATTCATTCTAGTTTTTAACCGTTAAAATTCTGGTCAAAGTGCGAATATTATATTCTGCCATTATTCGCTCATTGTATGAAGCGCTCGTCAACTTGATGTCCCGTTGAATTGTAAAAAGTAAGTTATATGTGTTCGTCTGTTTGTTATGTTGCTTGTAATAAAACTCGTGAAGTAGATACCTAAGTCTGAGCTATAGCAGTTATTAAACCAGGAGTCAGCTTTGCATTCGCTGCCAAGTCTGTCACATATTGCTACCGAGATCTCTCTTGTAGCCCCACAAAATTGTTTTAGACTGTAACGTTTCTAGTTTGCCTATTAACACTACTATATCTGACTTAAGTCTAAACTGGCCTCACAAAGATGAACATAAATTCATAACTGGGATCAGCCCTGAAGCGTCTATGCAGACCAGCGATCACGGCACACTCATATGTAAATCACAGTACGCCAGGTAGTGAATGCTTGGTGACCGGCTGATTCGGTATAGCGCCTTCAATGGGCCTGGCGTACTGGCCTCACAAATTTATACTTAGTCAAGCGTGAATTCACTCTTACGCTCATGGAACTTTGTGTACCAAGTTCAGTTTAAATTAAAGTTAAACTTTTTTATACGTCTAAATTCATACAACCATTTACACACTACCATCGAATTTTCCTAAATGAGTTACGATATAACACACAAGGCAAAAATGACAAATTACCTGATTACATACATAATATAAAACCAATCCTTAATATTAACCACAAATCTAAGATTATACAAATACAAGGCTTCAACAAAGGCTTAGCAAACTGTTAGTCTATGCCAGGGACCGCGGTCCACATCCGGACCTTTGGGGCGTAGGGGGGGGGGGGGGGGGGGGGGGGGGGGGGGGGGGGGGGGGGGGGGGGGGGGGGGGGGGGGGGGGGGGGGGGGGGGGGGGGGTGGTGTTTTTATTTCGGCCACCTGCGCAATATGGTGTGTTAATTTCTTGATCGTTGCTATGCAGCGACAGTTAATTTGAGTTCGCATAGCGATTGTCAGAGTTTCCGAGGAGCCTAAAGTACAACTTTGTGACGACAAAACGTCTGTTATTCCACTACACTATTAACAAAACGGCGATTGTTTGCACACGATTGTATCTATGACGTAATAAACTGTATTTTGTATGTCGTTGTTGCGCCTTATGCTGCCTTAATAAATCTAATGTATTGTCTTACAAACATCAGCTAGTAATTGAGTGTTATTTCTTTCACACGATAGTCATATAGATTGCCTATCTTGAAGTAAAGTACCACGCCACTGCATTTTATATAGTTAAAAATATGTTTAGCAAAAAGACTAGTTAAAGAATTGAGTATACGCATAGAGACATGAACTACAGCAGTGGTTCTCAAACTTTTTTTTGTTGCGACGCCTCTGGAAAAGTTTTCTGGACTTACGACGCACCAGCAAATAAAAGGTAATGAGGAAACTTATCAATAAACAGTAAATTTAAATCTATTAAACAGCACTTAGAGAACAATTTTAGCCTAACTGTTTTTCGACAAAGTCATAACACTGCCGTCAACACTTTTTAGTGCTCTTGTCTGCTGCAAGGCCTCAACAGCATCAATAACGAATTAAAATGAAAGTAATGTTTCAACTTACGCACAATATAAACTGATGCACAAAAATTTACTGCTGCAACTCATGCACAATAATCACTTAAAACTTTAGCTAACAGTTATACGTTATAACTACCTCAAGCCTTTGCTAGAAAAGTCGCCGTTGTTGCATTGTTTTGAAGACTCAGTTCACATAATCAAGTTTAATGCCAGCCAAGCGCCGCCCTAGACACGCGCCAATCACGCACATGCTGCTTGTACTGTTTGGTCTCGACGTACATTAACGCCTTAACGGACAGCCGCGTTTTTGATCAAAAACTTTTGAGGTAAATTTACGTTAATCCGCACTCTACGCAAAAAGTATTTGGACGTAGATATACGTCAACCGCACTGAAACCTCATTTTTATGAGATAAACTGAGTTCAGCCACGAAACGGAAATATTCTGCGACGCCCTTGGAAAATTGAAACGACGCACCAGGGCGTCGCGACGCACAGTTTGAGAACCACTGAACTACAGCGATCTACAACGCAAACACCCAGTGGAGTGTATTAGTCCAAACTCTTACACTGTGTATATACTGAAGACGAGTCAGCAATTTTTGAGAAAAAAAAACAGAGAGACAGTTACACTCGACTTGGCACCGATAATGGCGTTGAACGCAGTTGTAGCAAAGCATAAAATGTTGCGCGCAAACCAAATACGGGCTTGACGACCTGCGTGGCGCTAAGCATAAAGTTTTCCATTACGAAATTGCGTGTTAAAGACGTACTTTTTACAAAACTAATTGAGTAGCCCTGATTTAGGCTACGGGATTTGTAACTATAGTGATGTACCGAATCGGCGAAATTTCGATTCGGCCGAAACCGAATATTCGGCGGTTTTACCGAATTAATTCGGCCGAATCAACCGAATTATTTGTGACGTCACGCGAAGTAGTACCCTACGCGTTTGACATGAAAACATAAGTTTATCTACTTGACAATTAGTGCAGAATAGTTGTGTTTCGTTCCTATTTTAGTTGTGTGGGGTTTAACATTGCCTCAAGCATGATTGCCAACCCTACAATGTATTACTGATTTTTTTTTCAGTGGGAAAATTGATTATGTTTTAAAAAATATAATGATTGACACGATTTTCGTTGCTACTAAGCAGAAAAGACAAGTTTAACGCAGGGAGTCGAACCGCTTGTCATATGGGTTCAGGTTCGGTTCGGGTTCACTTGGTTTTGTTTTTAAGGGTTCGGGTTCGGTTCAGGTTTTTAGAAATGTATATTTTCGGGTTCGGTTTTTGTTCCGGTTCAAGCAAATTATCCGGTCCGAACCGGTTTGCGGTTTTTAAACCGGTTCAAATTTTTATTCATTTCAATTTAACTCTAACCATCATCTACCTGGCCTTATCAAACTCCAAAAGAATTTTGCCCGTGCACTGTAATTTTTGACACGCCCTATAAGTGTTATCTCGCGTATTAGTTTTGAATAAAATCACAACATATAAAACAGACTGCATTTTTTACTGGTTCGGTTCCGGTTCGGGTCCAACGCCAAACAAAATATGGGGTTCAACTCCGGTTCGGGTTTTTAGAAAATCGTAATTAGCGGTTCGGGTTCGGTTCGGGTTTAATGAAATAAACCGCTCAAACCGGTTCGCGGGTTCGGGTTCGGTTCCGGTTCGACTCCCTGGTTTAACGCTTTAAATGTGTGTTCGTAAAAGATTCGGTTTCGGCCGAATCACAACAAAACATTCGGCCGAAACCAAATCTTTTCAAAAGTGGCCGATTCGGCCGAATAAATTGGCAAACCGAATATTCGGTACATCTCTAATTGTAACTGCTGCAGTTCACAAATCGACAAAATTTGAAAAAAAGAGAGAGAAATGCGTTTACTCGAAAGCCCGTATTTGGTTTGCAGGCAATATTTTGTGCTTCGCTAAACTGCAAGTTCAGCTCGATAAAGACAAAGGCATTAACTCGAAAGAAGAAGGGGCCGGTTACACTCGACTTGGCACCGATAATGGCGTTGAACGCAGTTGTAGCAAAGCATAAAATGTTGCGCGCAAACCAAATACGGGCTTGACGACCTGCGTGGCGCTAAGCATAAAGTTTTTTCATTACGAAATTGCGTGTTAAAGACGTTGACATAAAAAACAAGAGACCAGTCACCTATAGATATACTGATTATGCAAATGCGCTTTATGCATAACCTTATGTAAAAGGGGTGAGGGTTCCGAGTGTCTTGTTACATAATTCAAATGTTCCTTTACATATACCGTGTTATGCCAAAGACGGCTTAACAGTCTTTGTGTCAATACTCTCGCGAGAAGTAAATTTATGTTTAGTGCCCAATTGGGGGGGGGGGCAGAAACATTCAGCTTGAACAAATGTGTTCATCTTGGACCACGATGTTCCCATTACCTATAACCAAAATAGGCGAAAACCAGTTTCATGTACATTACTGACAGAACTGTCCGGACCTTTGGTGTTTTTACTTTTTCTATCTGGACCTTTTACAAAACTAATTGAGTAGCCCTGGTCTATGCTTCAGTCTTAATACAACCAATCCCAACCCTGAACATGAAACATCTGCCCCGACGCTGGTCAGGCCAGCTTGCGTCGTAGGTTTCTTTTCTATACTCTGACAAGAGAATACATGCAGATAAAAGTTAGGAGAGTTACGAGAAAATATACATCAAACGTCCATTTTTGAAATGCGTAGTTCTAGTTTGTTTAACAACTACAAGCCTAAACGTTTTGTCCCCATCCGAGAAAACCAAGCCATGTGCAAAAGGAACAGGACATCCTGCCTTCTGTTGGCAAAACATTAAGTGTGCAATGTGGCACTTGATCACATTTCAAAGGAAAGGGAAATGAGTCTTTGCCTGAGTTGCCATCACACCATGTTGGATTATGCCACATAGACCAGTGTTTCTTAACCTTTTTAGCGCTTGTACCCTTTGAGCTTTCATGAAATTTTCTCGTACCCCCTGTCTACAATGGCCGACGGAAGTAAATAAAATTGTAATAATATAAGTTAAACTCAGTGTATTATAACTTACGTGTTGAATGCATGCATTAAAACAGTCTTGTAAGTTGAACAATATTTACAGCACACTAACAATCAATCAATTCAAATCAGTCAAAGACAAATAACAAATTAACTTGTTACGCATTTTTCACAAATCAGCCTAATTAGCCTATAATTTCACACTGCATGTCGTACCCCCTGCTTTGGTGCTTCGGGGGGGGGGTCTGGTTAAGAACCCCTGGCATTGACTAAAAAAATATAAAATTAAGTTTAAAGCAACGCATGACCGCCAACACATATATTTCCATATACATTTTAGCGGCCATAATCTGCTTGGAGAACGCATACGGCGGCAAGTGGTGGAGCCCTGCGTGCTTGGATAACATCACGGCAAAACTTTGTATCCGATACCAGTACCAAAAGTTTGTAATCCGATACCAGTACCCAAGATGTTAAAACTTAAAAACCGAATCGTTGTTAAAATTGTTGATTCGGCAAATCGGTTTTTCGGCTCGCCTCATATGTTCTCAGATATGAACAGCAAACGTCCAAACCTGACGCAGAGATTGCGTTACAATGGCAACCGAGTCAAAAGTACGTATGAAGTGACTGTTCGCAAAATTAGTGGCAGAACAAGCTTACTAAAGCATGTTTTACTCGTTTACAAATGTATCGGTATTTGTTCCGATGCCACCTAAGTATGGTTGAGTACCGATACTACACATAGCGTCAGTTATCGGCGCCGATACAATATTATCGGGCCAACCCTAACTACAACAACGTATGTTGATTTGTGTTATACGAGCATCATATGAAGACCAGACAATATGACCTCAGCTTTTTTGTTGTGGTTTTAGCGTTGACCTATTTCTGAGAGTGTAGTCTTTTTATTAAACTACAAATTACTGGATAAAAGCCGGGTAAAAAACAAGCGTGTGTTAATTAAAAGTGAATACGATTTGGGTGAACCTTTTTCCCTGATACGATAACGGTATTCTGGTTACTTGGCAGATCATTGCCTAATCTCTGTTTTTATTTGCGAGTTGTGCCACTGCATCAGTGCTTTAGTAATGTTCTAAAAAATTAGTTAAAAAAGTATAAACCACCTATAATTGTGGCTGCAAGTTATGGTCGCGTGGCGCGAACCTGCAACCGTATTTTTGCACCCCTGCCTTATACCAATCACGGTGCTTAACCCATCCGCTGTCAGAACTCCTGTTTTGCCGCTTTTGGCGCTAAATCCCCACGCTTTTTAGTACAATTATAGATATTCGAAGTACATTAGTACATATTTTCAGGGGGGGGGGCGTTTTGCCGCTAAATCCCCACGATTTTTAGTACAATTATAGATATTCGAAGTACATTAGTACATATTTTCAATTCCACGCGCGCCTAATTCGAGTTACCTGCGAGGCAAGAAAAGACGTTCTGTGCGTCGCGTAATTGTGCCTCTGGAAAAACGTCGAGTGTGGATTTCTGGCAACTGTTCCAGACACAAAACGATGAATAACGGACACCAGTTTATGTGCAAGAATGTAGAGAAAAGAAGGATTGGAAAGTGTTTGGCATCAAAACTTTGGCAGCTTTTATTTTGGTTGTTTATGTGTAATGTTTGTCATGGATTTACGCCACTACTTGGAAAATGTGTTTGTAATGTTTAATGCAGTAAATATACATAACAAGACTGAACCAATGTGGTTGTAAACAGGGGGGGGGGGGAAAGTGTTTGACATCAAAACTTTGGCAGCTTTTGTTTTGGTTGTTTATGTGTGATGTTTGTCGTGGATTTACGCCACTACTCGGAAAATGTGTTTGTAATGTTCAATGCAGTAAATATACATAACAAGACTGAACCAATGTGGTTGTAAACACAACTCAACATATTACAACAGTTTTTGTTTGTTTATATACAGGTGCCAGCTTTATGTTAAAACTGCAATAGTATGGACTGGCTGCTGTATGTACCTTGTCCATAGAACTCGAAAACGACATTGATTACTTCATTCCCATACTTTTTGCCTGACATTTGGAGAATAAGACTTAGTCGTCTCAGTTCAGGACTGGATTGTCGTTTACCGCGTGCAACCGCTTGCTAGTTATGACATAAAGAAATACCAGGTAAAGTGAAACCTTTTTTGACTGTATGTATGCTTTTTTACAGAGGGAGTATTAAAACACGTTTTTGAATTCAATTGATTTTTGGCGATGACTGTGTGAAAAACACTTTGGATAAACAAAAAAACGGAAACCAATCCACACAATGGAACATGGCTTGTATTGTATTGCAAAGGTATGATTTGCTTTTTTATCACACAAAAATCAAAAGATATGAGCTGTTGCTCAGGTTCGTCTGCGGGGGGGGGGAATCCACACAATGGAACATGGCTTGTATTGCAAAGGTATGATTTGCTTTTTTATCACACTAAAATCAAAAGATATGAGCTGTTGCTCAGGTTCGTTTGCAAACGACAGTAATTGAACATGCTGCAATGATCATACACTGCAGTACAAACAGTATCAACGTAGAAAGTTTAATAGCAATGTCAGAATTTCTTTGGTTTTTGCGTATTAATTCTTTGAATCATTCTTTTAGTTCCAGCACCACCAACTTAAAAACACGATTGAATACAGGAAGACCAACACAAAGGCATATAAAATCGCACATATAGACAGCTTGTTTAGCATTAGTTACAAGTTTGGGGGGGGGGGTCGGCAAACCGAAAAGTTCAAGCTTTATTTTGCCGCTTTGGTTTCAAAAGCACAAACAAGTATTGCTGGATTAACCATCAGAAAAATTAAACTCGTGTTTAGGACGCACACTTTCTTCCGGCGCTTGAAACTATCCGACAGGGTTTCTTTCGATGGTTTCTTTTCCTGTCCAACCCCACCCTCATTCTCTACCACGGGTGGTTAATTTATAGGGCCCGCTTGACTCGTCCCACTAACATTCTCCATCAGTCGTGTTTGTAGCGGTCACGTGCTTTCAAACCATCATTTTGGCACTTTTGGTTTGGCTAAGCGGGGGGGGGGACTTAAAAACACGATTGAATACAGGAAGACCAACACAAAGGCAGATAAAATCGCACATATAGACAGCTTGTTTAGCATTAGTTACAAGTTTGGGGGGGGGGGTCCATACTTTTTGCCTGACATTTGGAGAATAAGACTTCTCACAATTGTGCAGTTCAGGACTGGATTGTCGTTTACCGCTTGCAACCGCTTGCCAGTTATGACATAAAGAAATACCAGGTAAAGTGAAACCTTTTTTGACTGCACAACTAATATGTATGCTTTTTTACAGAGGGAGTATTAAAACACGTTTTTGAATTCGGGGGGGGGGCGAGATAAGTGAGACTTGATGTGTGTTGTGTAACCAGAATAAAAGACAAGGACTAAATAGATCTTTGGTGGATCATGTCAACTCTATGCAGCAAACGTTAAGAATCGTAATAATAAAAAGCTACTGCAGACGACCGATACGAACCACGAGAAGCAGAAGAAACAATAANAGAAGAATCTATTTAAGTGATGCATTTTACATAACCAGTTTATTTATTGTTTAACCTAATAAATGTAACCGGAATCGTTTTAGCGTTGGTTGTGTAACTTTTACTGTTTCCTGATATGTTTAACTTTTACTGTTCCTGATACGCTACTGCAGACGACCGATACGAACCACGAGAAGCAGAAGAAACAATAAGCTTCCGAGTAAAGAATAACACAGTCCAAGAAGCTCAGCTGACGCAGGAGAACATTTCTAAACCAATAGTCAGCCCAGCACACACGAGTCCCCGCATGTTTGACCACAAACAACACCAACCTATTTTTCTTGTGAGTCCAATCACATAACGCATTATCCGGTGTAGCTGCAGCGTGTTCAACCATTGTCTACCAATTGTGCCGGTCACTGTTTGCACCTCAAATTGACTTTGCGCAACATTTTCGGCTTGGTGATTGTTTTAGTGCAATTGTGTTGCTATGTTCGCCAAGCAAAATAAGCACGTCTCTCACCACAGAAATACTTTTCTGATCATAAATGAAAATTATTAATTGCCAAACGGTACATTTCTGCAGATATTTCAGCCTGTTGCGTCCCTTTGGCCAATCAGGAAGTTGGGCGAATTGTAGTTTCGCCTTTTTCACTGCAAAGAAATGCTGGTCTACTTTCTGATATGCCAATGAACGATTGCTGTTAAGAACATGGTTGGCAGGTTTCATGAAATCCCTTCAGAATATTGTATGATTGCTTCCACATTAATTCCTTCCTTCATTAGGACGCTGCGTTTGTAAATTGCACAGAAGTTATTGCATGTGTTTTTGCATTTCCAGAAATGGTGCACAGAAATTATTGCTTTCCAGAATGGTTTTAGTTGAATCAGAATGCAGTTACAAGTTTCAAACTCACAACAATGAATGTTATTTGACATATTTTGACAGAAGCACACTCTCTTTAACCACAAACTAAAAATTGTTTTCATACAATATTTGTGATTGTAAATATGTTTTACGTTTTTCAAGCAAATGACTGCCTTTCATATTCAGGGACCTTACCAGAGTAGCATTATATAGTTTATTAAAGGTTACTTTTCATAACATCTAAATTAAATCTAAGCACATGCCAGTCTTCCAGTTCAGTCAGGTCAATAGCACCATTCCTCTTGTAAAAACTCATAGCAGGGTTTGTCTTCAAGGTAACAAAACGCATTTGGCAACAACCGGTTTCCAAGGCAACCTTGTTGACGGCTTTCAATAAGTCAAAACCGACTTTCTGATTTCTGTATGCCTCTTTTACACAGATATCTTCAAGGTACATGATTCGGCCGTTCCATGTTGAATACTGATAGACGTACACAGCGTAGCCGATTAACGTCCCATCGTCTTTTTCTGCAACAAACGCGTAATAATACGGCGGATCTTTTTCAAATCCATCTCTTTCAAGAACTTGCACAGTCATGTTGTTTTGGTCCGCCCTGTTTTCGGTTTCGGCCAGCTCCATTATCATATTCAGTATTTCCGGGCAATCGCATTTTTTAGCTTTGCGCACGGAGTATTTTAGTTCAGCCATTGCTTTGTATGTTATAATTTCCACAGTCTACACGTCTTGAAAAATAATTGCACTAATCACAGTGCTTATACCATCCTCTGTCGGAACCATAGGCGCCGAGTTTTACAAAAATGCAAGGTGGCGGACGTAAATGGGGGGGGGGGGGGGGGGGGGGGGGGGGGGGGGGGGGGGGGGGGGGGGGGGGGGGGGGGGGGGGGGGGGGGGGGGGGGGGGGGGGGGGGGGGGGGGGTACAGGTCCGCGAGAAGTATGTTACCGGGCTGTATACGTTTTCAGGCCAGATGCTTTGAAACAATTTGCCCATTATAAACTAATTTATGCGTTTTTATTTCAAAATCTTTGTATTTTTTAAGGCCGGTACGCGATATAATTTCAGTTTCAAAAACGGTCCGCATTGCAAAAAAAGGTTGCCGACCCCTGGTCTACGCTACCACATTTACGTTAATATTGCCCCAAAGTCTACTTATATACCAGTTTGTTTGCAAACGACAGTAATTGAACATGCTGCATTGATCATAAACTGCAGTACAAACAGTATCAACGTAGAAAGTTTAATAGCAATGACAGCATTTTTTTTTGTTTTTGCGTATTGATTCTTTGAATCATTTTTTTAGTTCCAGCACCAATTGAAAAATACGATTGAATACAGGAAGAAAAACACAAAGGCATATAAAATCGCATATTGAAACAGCTTTTATTTTAGCATTAGTTACAAGTTACGATGTTTTTTTTAATAAATTAACAAGCACCAGACCATATATAGTTGTCTACAGGTGAGTTGTTGTATTAATGGAAAATGCAGTTTTCTGCGTTTTTTGGGGCTAAGAAAAGTGCTTCAGCATTGCCTCTTTAGTAAACTTCAGCATATGGGGGGGGGGTGTGGCTAAGAAAAGTGCTTCAGCATTGCCTCTTTAGTAAACTTCATCATATGCCGTTTTTCCGTCACCGTCAAATCAATTGCGCCAAACTTCTTGTAAAACTCCATGGCAGGGTTCGTGTTCATGCATGACAATCTCATCATACTGCAATCATTTTCAAACGCTGCTTTGCTTACCGCCTTCATTAAAGCCATTCCAACGCCTTTGCCCTTGAATTGCTCCCTGACACAAATATCTTCTAAATGCAAAATGCGGCCTTCCCATGAATAATAGTGGTAAACGTACAATGCATTACCAATTATATCACCATCACTAGTTTCTGCTATTATTGCATGATAATATGGCGGGTTCTTCTCAAAGCCGTCTCTTTCTAATAACTCCAAAGTCATGTGACATTTATCAGCAAATCCTTCAACAGCCGCCAGTTCATGGATTAGTGACAGAATATTGGAACAATCCTCCTTTTTAGCCTTGCGTACTGAGTAATCAAGTTTATCCATAATAAACGAAGAAAAGTCCTCCTCTACGTATGTGAAAAACATATGATAGTAATTGTGAAAGATTTTACTTAAAATTGCTGTAAAAGTTAGGTCCCCCAATCGTACTATTAGGCGTAAAATATGTGGGAGTACTTTTGCAACCACAGATTAAGGGTCTGCTAGCCTGTAGGCACATTTTATAAGTGGCCCGAAAATCAGGGTTGCCAACTGAAAAATTGGAATTATCAGTGTTGCCAAATCATTGCACTAATTTTAAAGTGGTCTGGATTTTTGACTGGCCTGTAGGCACGTGCCTACGGGGGGGGGGCCATGGCAGGGTTCGTGTTCATGCATGATAATCTCATCATACTGCAATCATTTTCAAATGCTGCTTTGCTTACCGCCTTCATTAAAGCCATTCCAACGCCTTTGCCCGGGGGGGGGGATATAATTGCCTAAGGTGAGTTGTTGTATTCATGGAAAATGTAGTTGTCCGCGTTTTTTCATTAATGTTGCTAAGAAAAGTGCTTCAGCATTGCCTCTTTAGTAAACTTCAGCATATGCCGTTTTTCTGTCACCGTCAAATCAATTGCGTCATATTTCTTGTAAAACTTCATAGCAGGGACGAAGAAAAATCCTCTGCGTTGTGAAAAATATATGATTGTAATTATGAAAGATGTTACATCATAGTGCTTTAAAAATTTAGATCGCCCAATCGTACTATTAGGCTTAAAATATCCGGGGGTACTTTTGCAACCCCCCTCCCCCTCTTACAATCCTGCACTGCCTGTGTTACCACGTGCACACGGCCCCGATCTGAAGTTACGAGGTTTGTAAATTACGGCAAACCGAAAAAGTGAAGCTTAATTTTGCCGCTTTGATTTCAAACGCACAAACAAGTATTGCTGGATTAACCATCAGGTAATAATAATACGTGCTAGGGCGTCAAGTAAAAGAGGTCACCACAGCATTGCAACACAACAACAGTAATATCAGGTTTCTGGCTTTCGTTTCGCTCGCCACCCTGCTAGTCACTCGCGAGGCACCAGGATAGTTTTAAGTACTTTGGACAGCAGGCTCACAAGACAACAACCAAAACTTCTATTTGACACGGCTGTATAAAAGTAATTAAAGCGTTAATTGTCATCTAACTTTGGTCTTAAATGACTTTTCTGGTCCTAAATTAAATAGAAATGGAATAGTTATGTACCTATGTTTTAGAATAAAACTCCTGCTATTATAACTACTATGAGATCGGAATCTATATTTTGCTTTCCAAAGTTGTTACACGCATAACATGAGAATTAAATCAATTAAACAATACTATCATCTAAATACTTCCTCTCTGATGAAAATTAATAAAAGCAAGAGACAACAACTAGGTTCCACACCAAGTACGTTCAAGCTTACACATGTCTGGCATTTCTAAAGGCTACTGTACATGTTTGCACAAGTTGCCATGCAGACTGATGTGTTCAATTGCTTGTTGTGCCTGTTACTAATTTAAACTCGCGCCGGATACAATATTACGGTTGCTTGAGGTTAACAACTGGCTGATGGCCAAAATGGTACCAACGGCCGGCTTATTGTAGCCTTTTTTATTCTGTTTTCCCTTTTCTGATTCCTTGTACTGCTCAAAATCGGTTTGAGCCAGGACAAAAAACATGGTTCTGACCTATTTCAATTAGCCTACCTGAAGGGGGGGGGGGACTTTCTTTTCGCTCACCACCCTGCTAGTCACTCACAAGCCACCAGGCTAGTTTTAACCTACTTTAGACAGCAGGCTCACAAGACAACAACCAACACTTATATTTGACACGGCGGTATAGAAGTAATTGGAGCGTTATCATCTAACTTTGGTCTTAAATAACTTTTCTGGTCCTAAATTAAATAGAATTGGAATAGCTGTGTACCTTTGTTTCAGAATAAAACTCCTGCTAATATAAATACTATGAGATGGAAATTTATATTTTGCTTTCAAAAGTTGTTACACACATAACCCGAGAATTAAATCAATTAAACAATAGGCTACTATCATTTAAATACTTCCTCTCTGCTGAAAATTAATAAAAGCAAGAAACAACAACCAGGTTCCACACCAAGTACGTTCAAGCTTACACATGTCTGGCATTTTAAAAGGCTACTGTACATGTTTGCACAAGTTGCCATGCAGACTGATGTGTGGGGGGGGGGTGATAACGGTAGGGTGATAATAATAAATTAACAAGAATAATTTAAATAACTGTGCTCTTTACGCGGGGGGGGGGTCTCAAAATCGGTTTGAGTCAGGACAAAAAACATGGTTCTGACCTATTTCAATTAGCCTACCTGAAGTAGTTCGCTGTGACACAAGTGCAACCATCGTGCACAAACTTATTTGGTTTCGTCCTCTAGCCTACAATACATGACGTATTCCTCTTGAGTTTCGACGTAAAAGATTGCTCTGTGCACCCGGTTTAAACAACCTTGTTGGTGCATGACTTTTACAAAACTAGGCCAAGCGCAAGCAGTCTCGCATTTGATCACATCTTTGATTGGAATGAATAGAAAATGCCAAAATCAGTTTGTGATGTCCGTTCGGGTAAGAAAGTATGTTTTGGACCTTGGCCATTTAATTTGAAAATTCTACCAACGTAAGAACTCACATTAGAAAAAGTTGAAGGCACAAAGAGCATTCGCAAATATTTAAAAGCGAATTGTGTGAAAATGCTGACGGTTAGGGGGATAACGTGTAGGGTGATGTTTTATAATAATAAATTAACAAGAATAATTTAAATAACTGTGCTCTTTACGCTATCTATCGGCATTGAGCAAACTTTGTCTGTTGTGAGTTCTTATGTGTATATCTCTACCTCTCAATTGCAACCATCTCCTTTTAGTTTCGTCCGCTACTGGGGGGGGGGAAGTTTTGTCTGTTGTGAGTTTTGTCTCTACCTCTCAATTGCAACCATCTCCTTTTAGTTTCGTCCGCTACTGTTTTCTTTCCACCTGCAAAGATTGTAAATCCCTCCTAATCTGGCTGTTGCGTGACATTTAGATATCAAGGCCATGTATTTTTTGTTCAGATAACCCGGTTTAAGACTTTGATGGATAGGAAACTCTAAATTGGAATTAAATTATGACTTGTTAGTTTGTTTTCTCATGTTTGTCTTTTGATGATTTAATTAGAGATCCGTTTACCGTTTTAGACAAGATTCGACTGTTTTCGGTTTTAACTGCGCCACGAATGTTTGACTTTCTGCAAAAATGTTGCTGATGTAAAATGGGATATTTGGTGACGCTTAAATTGTTCTGGAAGGTACCAGCGAGGCCACGCTTAAAACACGTTGGGCCATAAACATGGTAAACACACTTGTAGTATGATATAGTTTTTGTATTCCTTTGTCTAACCAGCAATGCAAGTATGATGGCGCAACATTTAATAAACCAGCCGAACTGAAACCCGATGCATGTAGTGGAACATAGTTCGTCATGTTTGCATTAGTTTAATCTGATTTTCCTTCTGATGCGAAAAAACTTTCCTATACCAGCTGCGGTTCTGCGCCAAATGAGATCTAACTTTAAACATTCACGCATAAATACGCGACCCACTTCGTTATTGACGTAAGCAGTTGATATTAAATCGAGGTGTCATGCAGGTTTTCTGCTGACAGATCATGACGAACCACATTTCTACACAACGGCATTGTTTCTTTTTGTTATGACGCCACAAACCTTTGACTAACTTACCGCGTATTTCCATCAGCTCGCATCATCAAATGTGGGGCAAAATGCTAAATGGGGTCAAAAGGTTACAAAGGGTCGACACGCAGTTTTTGACATGTTACACCAAACCATAGTGCGTTCGATTTATTACTTTTATCATTGCATGACCACCAGGGTACCAGCTGAACGTTGGGACAGACAATCACCCCTAAATGTATTTGAAAATCAGATAAATTGATTTGCTTTGTAAACATTTGCTGAATATTAAGTGTTTTAACCTGGATTGCAATAGCTTGTGAATGGCTTATGCGCGTATTTCACATGGGGTTATGCCGGTTTGCAGAAGTTGCACAAATGATGTGACCTATTTCTGTGACAACAAACATATATCTTTCCTGCTTATCTTTGTTTCTCGATCTTATGAGAATAAATGCAGAACACGCAAACGGAAGCGCGTATTGTGATGAAAATGAAATGAATCCGGTTACACAAAAACTGTCATTTTACGTCAACATGATAAACGAATTGCTGATATAAATGTTTTGCAATTTCTTATAGTGTTAGTTCTGTAAAACAGCGCAAATTGCAGGAGTAACAGCCCAAAGAAATTGGCTGAGTTGGGGGTATTTCTTTTACTGAGTGTTTGTTGCTAGAATAATTGCCGAAAAAGCTGCGTACAATTTTAATTTTAAAAACACAAAAATTTTAAGTACAGTACAAAAAAGATCATTAAGGTTGAAAGTGCTGCAGGTTTACATTTTAATTGTGTTGTTGCTTTATAGTTATTGGCAAGTGTAATATAAACTTTTCTTTTTGTTGAATAAAGTAGCCTACTTTATGTTGTATTGTTGCAGAAATTAATTAAATTTCTTGTGATGGGGGGGGGGGGGGGGGGGGGGGGGGGGGGGGGGGGGGGGGGAAACTGTTAGAATGGATCCACAGAAACAAGGTTGGCGGCTAAAAGAATAACGAATTATTAAATGTTTATAATTTTACATCAAGCTTATTCTCAGAAAACAATGAAATGCAAATATTAAATCAAGAATTATGTATCCCAACTGTGCAATGCCTTTTAAAACATCTGCATATCCCGGGGGGGGGGGGGGGGGGGGGGGGGGGGTTATTTTTTTATATAAAACAATCAAATTATGTTTTTTGCCACCTTTTTAGTTGAAAACCCACGAAAAATGAGCATTGAAGCGGTGAAACAATTTGACAAGACAAAACTTAAACATACTGAAACTGAAGAAAAAAACACGCTGCCCACCAAAGAGAGTAAGTATTGCAAGGCGTGTTTTAATTTTGACTTTAAAAAATTATTGCACAAACACATAATAACAGATTTATGTGTAAATTTCCTTTTCTTATAAGTTGTGAAAATAACTTTTTTGTTTTTTTGATTTTGAAACCAGCTTTAACGCAATTGTTTTTTATTTCAGCCATCGATCAAGAAAAGTGCAGCTAACAAGAAGAATCTATTTAAGTGATGCATTTTACATAACCAGTTTATTTATTGTTTAACCTAATAAATGTAACCGGAATCGTTTTAGCGTTGGTGTTTCGCAAAAAATACCGAAAATAAAACTTTGAAAGCACAATAAGTCAAATTTTGTTCATTGCGTCTGATCAACATATTTAAACACTCGAAAAAGGCATTTTCAAAGGATCAACGAAAAAAACACATGCAAGGAAAAATTATCTGCGTATGTGAAAAATATATCAAGATAATTGTGAAAACTATTACATCACAGTACTTTTAGAATTTTGGTAGTACTATTAGGCCTAACATATCTAGGGGTACCTCTGCACCCCTTTATACCCTCTTATAATTCTGCACTACTTGTGTTACCACGTCTACGTCTACGTGTGACAAAATAACTTTTTCCCTGATTTTGAAACCAGCTTTAACGCGATTGTTTTAAATTTTAGCCATCGATCGAGATAATATTATAATAGCATCTAACCAGAATAATCTAATAAAGTGATGTATGTTACATAACTACTTTATTTATTGTTTAACTTAATAAATGTAACCGGAATGATTTTAGTTTTGACGTTTCGCAATAAAAATTCGCAATCAAATTTGAAAGCACAAGATGTCAAATTTTGCTCAACGTATATTTAAACACTAAACAAAAACAGTTTAAACAACTCAAGAAAAAAAAAACACTTGCATTATAGAGACAACTATGAAAATACAAATGCTGCTGAGCTAAAATAGAACAATTGAGTCGTATTCCACTAATAATGTGCGATTTTGTGTGGTTTGTGTTCAGAATCTTTATATTCCTGTTTATTTTATTACTAATTCGGTCTTTTATGTAGAATTGAATTTAATTAATCACGCACTCACATAAAAAATTAACGACAAATCCAGAAACGATCAGCCGACCGGTTTAGCAGAATTGTTTTGTTTTGCAACGATCAGGTTTGCTTTCACATGAAAAACGACAAGAAGTGTAGGGTCAGCAATGCTATGTACAAGCAAAGTTGTTGGAGATCGTACAAGGCTTTGCGTACAAATGTACAGAAACATTTATATAAAAAGTCACATAAAAAGACAAAGCTTACTGATTGCATTTGCACTAAAAAAGTGTAAATAATGTCCACGTTGCTTTTTACAACCACTGGTTTCTGGTACACTCGATCAGAAAGTGTTATTCCTTGGTCAATCAATGATAAAATCGGAATCAGACGGGTTTCGTCCATCGGTTTTACTGTATTATAGTATAAAAGGCAAACAGTTAAAAAGGCAAACGTCAGTTTAAACCAGGGGTGGGCAACATACGGCCCGGGGGGGGGGGAATTGAGGGTATTTCTTTTACTGAATGTTTTCGCTAGAATAATCGCCGAAATAGCTGCGTAAAGTTTTAATGTTACCTCAAGAATTTTAAGTGCAGTAGTCTACAGAAAAGATCGTTGAGGTTGAAAGTGCTGCAGGTTTGCATTTTAATTGTTTTGTTGCTTTATTGTTATGGACAAGTGTAATATAAGTTTCCAAACTTTTCTTTTTGTTAACTAAGATACTTGACCTACGCACGCAATGTTGCTTTGTTTGTCATTAGATCCGAACGATTAGTCACTAAATTTTGTTGTTGCAGGAATTTATTAAAATTCTTGTGACATTTTCATTAGACCTTTTATTGGTTTGATACAAAAACTGTTAAAATGGATCCACAAATACAAGGTTGGTGGCTGAAAGAGTCACGGATTAATAGATATTTATTATTTTACATCAAGTTTATTTGCAAACAAAATTGTAATGCAAAGATTGAAGGAAAAATATTGTATCCGAACCGTGAAAAGCTTTTGAAACAGTTATAAGTTATATCCCGTATATAAATGAGGGTAATTTTTTATACAACGAGTCAAATTAAGTTTTTTTTCACCTTTTTAGGCGAAAACCCACGAAAATTGAGCATGGAAGCTCTGAAAGAATTCGACAAGACAAAACTAAATCACACTAAAACTGAAGAAAAAAACACGCTCCCCACCAAAGAGAGTAAGTATAGCAAGACGTGTTTTATCTCAAAAACCAAACAAACATATCCTGAACTTTTATATCAAATTTATCACTTTGATAAAAAATATCACAAAATAGAAAAATAACAAAATTGTGTTGAAAATCCCTTTTCGATAAGTTATGACAAATGACTTTTTTGTAACGTTGATTTTTAAACCTAACTAGATTGTCATTTGATTTTAGCCATCGATGAAGAAAAGTCCAGCAGCTAACCGGAAGAAGCTTTATAAAGTGATGCATTTTACGTAACTAGTTTATTTACTTAATAAATGTAACCGGAAATGTTTTAGTTTGGGTTTTTTTAGTTTCGCTAACAAATATCGCAAATAAAAATTTAAAGCACAAGATTTCAAATTTTGTTGTTTGCATCGGATCAACTGGGGGGGGGGGGGGGGGGGGGGGGGGGGGGGGGGGGGGGGGGGGGGGGGGGGGGGGGGGGGGGGGGGGGGGGGGGGCCCCCAAAAAAGCAGCTTCAAAAGATCAAGGAAACAAACACTTGCATTGAGACAACTGTTAAAATATGCTGCGAAGCTTAAATAGGACAAGAGTAGCTGATCCACTTATAATCTGTGATTTGATCATGTTTGTGTTCAGAATCTTTCTTTTCCTTTGTATTTGGTTACTGTGTTGATCTTTAATGCGGTATTGAGTTTAGTTCTCACACATTCTCGCGCCAAAAATTAACGACTGTACAAAAACTATCAGCCGAGAATTTTCGTAGATTTTTTTTGTTTGAAATCGATGGGGTTTGGTTTCACATGTAAAACAGCAAGTGCTAATGGGTAAGCAATGCTGTACAAGTAAAGTTGTTGGAGATCGTACAAGACTTTGTGTACAAATGTACAGAAACATTTATTCATCATAACAAGTCACAGTAAGAAGACAAAGCTTGCTGAATGCATTTGCAGTGAAAAAGTGTAAATAAGGCTAGCCTATACACAGTGCTTTTACAACATTCTATTGGAAAGTGGATTTCTTGTTCAACCGTATCAAGGTTAAATTATCGAGTTCTCGAAAGTTAAATTAAATTAAATTACCTGAAAAAACATGATAATAATAATAGTTCACACTAACAGCACATTGAAAACGCAACACTTGCCGAGTTAACTTTAAAACTTTTTATTTGGTTCGGAAGAAGTAACAGAAGACAGATGTGCTTCGTCTTCATAAATCATCGGCAAGCTTTCGGAATCTAAAGGAAAAACAGTGTGGTTAAATCAACACCAGATGGGATAAAGAAAATCCAAGTTTTTGTAGGTATAGCTTTCCTCCCAAAGTTATTGAAAAATCTTCATAGTGACAACAGTTGATTTGATCAACACAAAAAACACGCTTACCGCCTATTTGAGCTTTCAGAGTGGAATGGTGTAGTTCAAAAATAAAATTTTCCCATTCTTGGCGTGTGGCTTCAGTCAAATGTAAAAAAAACGCGTATTTTGGTGAACAGTAAAGGCTTCGGTAAAACCAACCGTTGGTCTGCTTACAGTAATAAAAATTAAATACATAATAATAAACCATAAATCTCCTGGGGGGGGGGGGGGGGGGGGGGGGGGGGGGGGGGGGGGGGGAAGAAAACTTTCTACTATTTCTATTCTATTCTTTTTTTATTCTTTTTTTTCTATTCTATTCTATTTCTATTCTTAAGGTTTGTGGCGCAATCTTAAAGAAGGTTTTATTCCGGTTTCCCTTGAGTTATAAAATTGACCAAATAGTAAGAAAACTGATGGTGGTGTGATACGGACTTTCTTGAAACCTACCAGTTGACTGCTTATCCAACAGGCTGACGTTCATATTAATATTAAAACGCAAATATAAATTGTTCTGGTTCTTATATTTGAAAAAGGAATTTTGAATGGGTCGCAAACACAACAGGTTTAAAAACCACCACAAAGCTCACCGTCTAGTATGGAAAATGGATCAAATGTATCATCGTTTGCCGGTGCAACATAGACAAACTCTGGTCAAAAAATGAACGAGATTTTAAAGTGAATAATGTTTTTTAATGTTGACACTATAAGTATCGAGTATTTGATACTTATTGTACAAAATATCGGGTACTGGTATAGGACTAAAAACTTAGGGCCAATCTTACAGTGTATAGATCATTTTTTCATCGTTTTCACAAACATAAAGAAGTTACAATTATCAATCTCAGAGGGTTTTAATTGTCACGTTGCCCAGGAGATTTCTTTAACAAGAAAAAGAATCCCCAAATGAGCGAAAGAAACACACTGTCCACCCAAGTCTTAAAATAACTGTTTCAGCCAAACTTAAATACGTGGCCCTACTTAATGGCAACTACGTGCTAATTTTACTTTGTGCCGTATCCGTGGGTCTGTTCAAAATATTGATCACACCGATGACAAGAGCGATGCAGACAATGAGCGCGATTATCACAGAAAAAATATCCGTTTCCCTCGGATATTTTATTGCGTTGTTTGTTTGTATTTCCCTGCAAAAAAGAAACGAAGACTTTTTGGCTCAGTAAACGGATGTCGTTTCGACAGTGTCCGCAAAACATTTACTTTAAACGCATGACTACAAAAGAAAGAATACTAAACAATCACTTGCTACCTTTGGCGGTTCCAATTTCCTGACATTGTATGTATTTGTTGTGTAGGCTGTTTGGGGGGGGGGGGGGGGGGGGGGGGGGACGGGTTTTCTTACCAATCTATGCCCCACGAACCACTCAACGTTTTCTTTGCGTATTTTGTTGATGAACTTCAAAGTTGATGTGTGGAAATTTGATTACGTTTAATTGAAAAAAAAACTGTATTAGGGACCTGTCATAACGAAACAAAGTTTACTAAAATCTATTAATAAAGTATTTAAAAATTTAAGACTCTCAACCCAATTAAGATACACGTGAAAAACCTAATTGGGATTTTTGCTACGACTTTACACTCAGTGGCTATAGTCACTATAGCTAGCCGCTAGTGGGACAAGCTTCCTAAGTACACTGAGGACCATTGTAAACAACCTTTTTTGCTACTAAAATGATCACACAGCAAAAAATTTGTCAAAGTGAGTTCCTTACTAATCTTACTAAAGTCAAGCCGAACTCTTTAAAATCATAGCCTGAAGCAGAACTCAAGTTAGGTCTCTCCTAATTCAACTA
>QLIY01000601.1:13035-27844 GCA_003260075.1 Phallusia mammillata
CGGGTTCGGGCCGGGTTCGGGCTTAGGTATTTGTGAGAAAACGGGCTTAAAACGGGCCTGACTTTGCGTTCCGTGTCCGCCATTTTTTAAATAAAATCACTCAGCTAAGTAACAAGTCTCTGGCTTAGACTTAATGCCCACCCTACTCTAAAACACATTGTTTACGCCATTTTCTACTATTGTTCATTGTGTTTGTTGTCTTTCTCTTTTTTATTTCTCATCCTTTGTTGCAAGGCTTTCGTGGATAGGCCTGTCAATCAAAATTTCGGGCCTAAACGGGCTTCTCAAAAACGTTTCGGGTTCGGGCCGGGCTTCGGGCTTATACTTTCGGGTTCGGGCCGGGTTCGGGCTCAGATTTTGGGCCCGCTTGCAAATCTGTCCCGGATTACAGGCACAAGTGTGTGAACTGAAGGTGTTGGTACAAAGTGCATTAAGGTCACACATGTCTGTCATGCTCGTGCACTCGTTTAGATCTAGAAAAACCCATTTGTGCATAAGTGTCGTATCGAGAATTAAAGGGTGGCAATAATGTCATAGTGTCTGTCTTTCTCTGCAGCAGTGGTTCTAAAACATTTTAATTATATTTGCATAATGGTCCCTTTGAAGTTATCTCGAGGAATCGCGGTCCATATATCTGAATTAATTTTTCAGAAAAGAAAGCTTGACTGAACAAACTATTGCTAATTTTGCCATTTTCCACGAAAAAGAGACAAAATTAAAATTCCGTTTGCAAAATTACGCAGAGCAATCGTCCAAAGGCAGTTTGTTACATCAACGACATGAAAAACCCTTTAGGATTTAGCGCGAAAAGTTGCATTTACTTTTTTTGTGATAATACAGTCCTTAAATTCAATCCAGATTGACACAGATTTAGAAGACATGATTGTATAAACCTTAAATAAACGTATACAGGTTAATGGTATTGCGCTTTTCATCTATTGCGCTTTCTTTATCTGCAATTGCATAAAAGGGATTTATAACGTGTTATACCTGTACAGGATGCTAGCCCAATTCCAGTAAAACCGAAATCACAAGGACAAATGTATGAACCTATTGTATTAGAGCATGTCGAATATAGAGTACATCCATGTGTGTTTGTAAAGCATTCGTCAATATCTAAAACATAACAAAACATTTCTTTCAACGCCAGTACTTTGTAAAATTGGGTTAGATGTTCGTAATTATATCTTCGATATGTTTTCGAAACCTTTGTAAAAAAATATCGCCAAGTGGCATTTAGATAGTTGCTGCCTTTCTTATAGAGAAGAGGTTGTAAATGTTTCAAATGTTAAATGAGAGTTAAAGTAAGGTTGACAAACTACCTGCACACGATAAAGCTTCGGTTAAAGCATAGCCGCTGTCGCAAACACAAATAGCGTTTCCTAGTGAGTTCGAATCACATCGACCACCGGCTCCACAGAAAATTCCTTGGTCCGCGCATGGTGTACTACCTGATTTAAATGAAAGCAAAACACAAGAAAACTGAAATTATTAGGCCATGTTTCGACGCAACGTCTTGATTTGGTGTGAAATAAAGATTTTAAAAAAGCAACGTAATGAAGTTTCACATAATGTAATTAATACAAGCTTAGTTTGTATTAAAAAAAGGATACACAATATAAAAAAAATGTGGTGCACACTAAGCTGATTTAAACTCTTACAAAAAAGAGACTAGCAAATACATTTAAATAAACATTATTAGATATGACAAACAAGCTTTCTAAACGTTACGAACTGTTTTTGTGTGCAATTATAAATAAGATTTAGCGTTAAGCTTACTTTAACAATTTCACCAAAACAAACACAGAAGATGAAAATGTAACAAATGAACTAACTTGTACAAGTAAATCCGTTTCCTGCATATCCAGGATTACAAGCACAAGTGTATGAACCGAAGGTGTTGGTACAAAGTGCATTTGGGTCACACATATCTGTCATGATCGTGCACTCGTTTAGATCTAAAAAAAAAACACATTTGTACAAGAGTGTCGTAACGAGAATTAAACAGTGGCAATTGCGTCTGTCTTCCTCTACAGCAGTGGTTCTTAAACATTTTAATTTTTATATTTGCATAACGGCCCGTTTGACATTGAGGACTCGCGGTCCATATATCTGAATTTGTACTTTAGAAAAACAAAGCTTGACCGAAAGAACCATTGCTAATTTTCCCATTTTCCACAGAAAAGGGCAAAATTCAAATTCCGTTTGCAAAATTGCGCAAAACAACATCCAAAGGCAGTTTGTTACGTCAAGCTCATGAAAGAAACTTAGGATTTGCGCAAAAAGTTGCATTTACTTTATCTTGTAATAAAACAGTCAAATTCTACCTAGGTAGTCATGATTGTATAAACCATAAATAAACGTATACAGGTTGCGCTTTTACCCTTTTTTCGTTTCCTGCAATTGCTTAAAAGGGATTTATAACGTGTTATACCTGTACAGGATGTCAGTCCGTCTCCAGTAAAACCGAAATCACAAGGACACATGTATGAACCTATCGTATTAGAGCATGTCGAATATGGTCCACAATCATCAGTGTTTGTAAAGCATTCGTCAAAGTCTAAAACAAAATATTTTTTACAAGGCCAGTACTTCGTATGAGCTAGATGTTCGTAATTATATCTTTGATATGTTTTGGCAACACTTGTAAACAAATGGCCAAGTAGCATTTAGTTGCTGCCTTTCCCAAAGCAGAGGCGGTGGTAAATTTTTCAAATGTTTAATGAGAGTTCAAGGATGATTGATAAATTACCTTCACATGATAAAGCTTCGTTTAAGACATAGCCGATGTAACAAACACAAAAAGGACTGTCGGGTGTGTACGAATCGCAGAGAGCACCGGCTCCACAGAAGATTCCTTGGTCCGCACACGGGGAACTACCTGATTAAAGTGGATGTAAAAGCATATAAATCTGAAATTTTCATTGAAGGCACGTGTTAATTGGCGTTAACTATTGCTACAGTGTTTCGTTTAAAAAAATGCACACACAAAAAAACATTCTCAATTTGTATTCACACAAAATGTGAAATTTGTAAAAATATTTGAAAGAGATAACGGATAAGACTCACACCATCCAAAACATTTTCCTAAAGTATTTCGAAAACAGACTAGCAATGTGACGTAACGTCAATTGGAAAGAGGCAAGACGCTGTCTAAGTTTGATGAGTTGTTTCGTGTACCCAACCCCAGTTTAACTAAATGCCCCCCCCCCGGATAAGACTCACACCATCCAAAACATTTTCCTAAAGTATTTCGAAAATAGACTAGCAATGTGACGTAACGTCAATTGGAAAGAGGCAAGTCTAACGCTGTCTAAGTTTGATGAGTTATTTCGTGTACCCAACCCCAGTTTAACTAAATAATCACTTACTAATACAAGAGTATGATACAAAGTATTATCCTAAACCAGTCCAGCGTCAGAACAACCACTGCATGCTTACTAATGCACGTTATTCCATCGCCATTGTATCCAGGTCTACATGTACATGTGAAGGAACCGATCGTGTTATCACAAACTGCATCTGCGTGACAGTTATTTGCTGAGATGGACGAACATTCGTTGATGTCTGAAGTACAATAAAAATCCACATTTGTTGATTGGAAAAAATGGATTTGTTTAAGTTTTATTAAATGTGATTAAATCAGAGTATACAAACCTATTTGTTTGTTGGAAAAGTAGTGGATCTACATTTTGGCCTTGTACCACTAGTAGTACGCAAATATAATCCAAACATACGTAAGATTCTCTTTATAGCTACAAAACCTGTATGTACCGCTTTTGCTTTAAAACTGTTGCAATTATCCAAGAAATGTTTTCAATTCTTGCCCCCCCCCCCAGGCCCATTGAAGGCGCTATACCGAATCAGCCGGTCACCAAGCATTAATTCTTGATTTACGGACATAACATTGGTAGCAATACCTTCTGCGCGTTTATTGACTGTTTTCACTGTAAATCCATTTAACTACTCTGCCTTCTAGACGTAAATGATAAGATCAAGACCCTCAGATAGTATACAACGACAAAACGTTTACAAATCTTAAATCATTTGAAACAAACAGTTACCAATCTTATATAAGAAACAAGCCTGTCAAGTACGCATGTTTACCAGTTAAAAACACCCTTCTGTATATCAGTCCAGTTATCACATCTATGTTTTTCTCCTTACCTGTGCAATCCCTTCCATCTCCTATAAACCCAACGCGACACTGACAAGAGAAGGAGCCAAATGGAACGTTAATGCAGTCGGCGTATTGATGGCAATCGTGTTCGTATGGCGGCATACATTCGTTAATATCTGTTATATAATAAAATTGACTGATAGTTTTATTTATCCTACTTTCACATTCCAGCGAGTTACCTGCGCAGTTCCGTCCATCACCTTCGAAACCTGGGAAACAAGTGCAGACGATTGTACTCAAATACCTTGTGCATGAAGCATGTACGTGACATCCGTTAAGTTGGGATTGACATGTGATACCTGAAATTGGAGATGATATTTTTAATGAAACGTCTGAAGGATTTTAATAGCTGTGAAATAATCGTAGCACACACTATTCGTGTAAATTTATCAACGGATTTCAGTGCGGTTTATGATAACACGGTAATTTGTGACAAACTAAATAACAAAGGTTTTTGGAAATATAAAATGGCAGTTCGGTCGTAACCCCAAAACACAAAAAAAACACACATAACAATTAAAAACACATGCATTTGAGAAATAGCACATTCATAGCTTTTTTACAGTTCTACTGAATGCAGAAAAGTTATATGCAACAAATTAATACTCGTACCACACGGCTCCAAGCTGCATGTGCTAGATTCCATTGACAGACCCGGACAACCTCCTGCATAGCAGATCCGAGTTCTTGTTCTCAAACTGCGTCCGCAAGTCTGTAAGCAGCTCCCCCACAGCGTCCATTGACTCCAAGTCAACCCTTTTAACACAATAGAAAATTACGAATTTTAGTTAAAATTATGTGGGAAAGTACAACTTTATTATTTCCTATCTTTGAACATAGGGATCGTTCATGTCATAGACATCTAGACTATATTGCTTTTAAATTGGAACAAGTAGTTAAGTTTATCAGTTATATGAAGTTTGTCAGTTATCCGCAGTTAGATAAGCTGATCTATGATTATCATAAATCCCTAACTAAATAGTTCATTATTGCTGCTCAATACAGTGCAATAAAGAAACACAAAACAGCTAATTTTAATGTTACAGTGGTTGAAAAATCTAACAAAGACAGTGGTAAAACGAAATAAATGCCAACACAAATTATAAGTTACTTGTAACACCTGTATAACAGTGTGGAGGAATTGTGCCGGGTGGACATGAGCAACTGTAACTGTTAATGAGATCTTTGCATATCATTGGTGGAGAACATGGGTTGCTGGCACACTCGTTGACGTCTGAGGACGATATTAGATAAATTGTTTGTTGTAAGCCGATTGGAAACGATCCAAGCGGATTGATGAGACCAATTTAAAATAAACAGTTGGCTTTGTATCTGTTTGTTATTGGCATATAAATTCATTGTAAACCAGTTTTGATGATGTTGTCAAAACAATTAGGTTTTAGATTATTTTTCTTAAGGAACCGTCGTTTGGATGCATGCCATTTCGCTTTCAGCAAAGATGCTGTTTTAGCACAGTTACTCGCGCATGCTCTAGTGCCCCCCCCCCAATGGCGCGTGCCTCAAAATACAGTTACAAACATTTAACATAAAATATCTAAACGTCACATAACCTCTGCAGCTTGGCGGACCGGAAAATCCTGGAGCACAGTCACTGCGAAGGCTTGATACTAACAAAAATCAAACAGATTTTTTAAACACTTTGCCACGAATCAAGTTTGGTTGAAACAAATGTACATTGACATTTTGTTGAAGCTACTTGATAATTAGCCGTGACACGTGATGAAATTTCCTAACCCCCCCCCCTTTTTTAAACACTTTGCCACGAATCAAGTTTGGTTGAAACAAATGTACGTTGACATTTTGTTGAAGCTACTTGATAATTAGCCGTGACACGTGATAAAATTTCCTAGTATATAACTGATCTATTGTTAAAAATGAAATTGGAAATGAATGACTACAAGCATAGCAGTTATTTAAACTTTACGGTTTAAACAGTTTACTTTTCCACGAATATCCAGCACAGCGATTTGCGATCCAGCAACAGCCAGCTTTCTGACATGACAATCTGCAAAAAACATCGTAAACTTTTGTTTTGCAAAATGAACTCATAGGATGCTGTAATTCTTGACTGTTTGTTATATACTTTTATATTTGTATAAAAAAACGTAAAAGCTGCCTTTGCGTACGCTTTTAAGAAGGGTGTGTATAAGAAGTCAGATTTTTTCGTTACTATAGAAACGCAGAGTATCCCACTTTTTTTTCTTCGCTCTTTTCAATTTACCTGTCAGGCCTCGAAACTTGTCTGTTGCAAACCCGTGACCCCCCCCCCCTGCGTACGCTTTTAAGAAGTATGTGTATAAGAAGTCAGATTTTTTCGTCACTATAGAAACGCAGAGTATCCCCCTTTTTTTCTTCGCTGTTTTCAATTTACCTGTCAGGCCCCGAAACTTGTCTGTTGCAAACCCGTGAAACACTACATTCTCGTGATAAACTTGTTCCAGGGAATCCGTCTTCACCACCAAATGTCAGAGCAGATGATGATGATGCAGTGGCTTGGAAAGCGGGAGGGTCGAAAGATAGAGGTTCTGTTCGAATTGAAGTTGTAAACTTATGAGAAGGCAAATGGAATGTTATCAGGGTAAAATCAAACGAGTTGTTATAAAGTAGAAGGATTACAAACACAATTTCAATACAAGAGGTTAGTTTTATCGTGATAATAAAATTCTGAGCGTTTATTGGCATATTTTTTTATCGATAGTCAAATTAAATTTTTAAAAAGAAAAATATTTCTTATGAATTTGAGTCCAATCCGTTTTTCGTAACTTGTTTCAAAAACCTCAAGACTAATGCTAAGTCTTTTAGTTTGTGGTAATATAGTCAAACAGAGCAGATATAATTTTCTAACTTGTGCTTTCGTAGCAATATCCGTCACTGAAGCAGCAGCCTCTAAAAGCATGTTTCAAAGAATATTAAAGCATACTGGTTGAGCGTACAACAAAGACATACACACATCGTTAACTCACTGTGAAGTACATTGTTGCTGTGAAAGTGCTCCTGCTCCACAAGGATTTCGTGTTGTAAAGGATATTTGACAAGTCCTAAACATTAAAAATAAATCCTAAACATACAAACACTGGGCAGATCATTCAATTAGCAATCAATTTTGAGACAACTTACTCGCATAAGTCTTCATTGCAACTTTCTTGTTGATTTTCTTGACATTTCTCCACACCGCCCCCCCCCCCCCCCCCCCCCCCCCCCCCCCCCCCCCCCCCCCCCCCCCCCCCCCCCGCCACATGAAAGACTGCAGTCAGTCCACTTGCTCCAAGCTGCAAACAAAAATATGCAAAGTATGTCAAAAAACTAATAGGACTTCTTACTTATTATTCCTATAAACCAAACTAATAGAGCTTCACGTACTTGATTATAACAGTTTTTTGTCATATATCCAGAAAGAGCCACAATAAAACGGATGCATAACGTTTAAGTTTTACATGGGTATAATGGTAGCGCGGTTACCGTTTAACATTACGTTAAAAAAGCATGGCTCTAAGTAAAGATGAAATCAAATGTGACGAAAATAAGTAGAAACAAGAAGTGATTTATTAAAATTTTCGATTGCCGAAATTATTTGGCCGAACGCGCAATTTTCATAATAATCGAAACAAATTTTCGGCCAAACCAAATGCACAAAATAATAACAAACGAAGTATCGTGCATCATAACGGCCACCACCACACGGCGCTATTTAACGTTCAAACACATAATACAAACCATAAAAATACCTGTATTGTCAAAAACCATCACTCAGTATTTACTCACATCCACTGTTTAGCGGGTAAATCTGGGCGTTGCATGTTCTGATGATCGGTTTAAATGGAGAATCGTTTCTCGTGATCGCTTCAAAGCGGTAGGGCCACGCTGGGGCGTCGGGGTCACCAGCGCTTACTGTTTCCTTGTTGCTTGCGTCACAATCCACCAAGTCGCTTCTATAAAATATTGATTAATATGAAAATAAAAGATATTGAGAGTTATCAGATTAAAAACAAAATACTACATATTTTTACCATTGAATACATCAATTGTTACGAATAACATCGTATTCCCCCCCCCCAAAACAAAATAATACATATTTTTAATTATTGAATACATTAATTGTTGCGAATAACATCGTATTGCAATTCTACACTAAACGTTTGGCAAAACTTTTGTTTTCGACTTGTATGATTATCGAAAGCTTCTTTTAGCGCTAATTTTTTGTTGTGTGGAAGCAAAGACTTTTATAATATATTTACATGTAAAAGCATCAAGCCAATAGATGATAAGCTGCAGACAATGCACACTGTTTCGACCTAAAAGCTCTCATTAGTAGCCATCCAACGATGGTTGAAACAGTGTGCACTATCTGCAGCAAATTAACATGTATCTTTGTAAAACACATTCGGATCATTTGGGTTCAAATATCAAACTGACCCACAGGTGGTGTGGTCTCCAACGAACTCAAGTATTGTTGGAAAGTCTAACGACGGTCGATACGACGGGAAATCTCCTTCCGTTTTCCCGCAGAGCGAATACGATTTTACTTTAGGAGAGTTGGGGCGGAATGGTTCGGTGCTGGGCGGTCGACAAAATTCTGAATAAAAAGAAAAATGATTAGCTGTTGAAAGGAAAAATTTAAATTAGTACTTAAATTTATTTTCTCTTCGGAATAATAAATAACTTGAGTAAAATAAATAAATAGCGTTTTAGAACATTACACATCGAATTGCAAGTTATGAAAATCACACGTTTGTAAAAATTAAGGATGCATAGTACCGATTTCTTACCATTGGCTAATCGATCTGTCGCATCGGCTTGTCGACCTTAAATAAAAGAACAGAACGTTAAGAAGTTTACAATTCAAAAATAAATGTGGATCAAAAACGAGGATGTTATGCTTGTGGCGATAGTCAAACAACATTTTCAGACGAATATGGATCGAAACGGTTATATCCGTTCTTCTTCATAGTTATTTTTAAACGTTTAAAATAAATTCCTTACGGTAGCGCCTATTTGGCGTTGATTGGCTATACTCGTCGATACAGGTTTTTGCAGCTTCAAGTAAAGACGAGTCAGCATCAAGTAAAGAAATCAATCGCCCCCCCCCCAATCAACACAACTTCCTTTGACTCCAGTTACTCATTATATAAGCTAAATTTGGAGCCAAATTTAGTACGATATTTTTGAACCAACTTTTGTACTGGAATATGTTGAGAAACAAGGTTCATAAAACTAATGCTCTGAGACAAATACCATGTGGATAATATTGGAGTTTGCTGATCTAAAATATGTTTATGTTAAAATTTAAAAAAATTCTGCTTCAAGTATTCGACCAAATAGAGATGTATTTTTATTCCCCCCCCCCCTGAGACAAATACCATGTGGATAATATTGGAGTTTGCTGATCTAAAATGTGTTTATGATAAAATTAAAAAAAAATACTGCTTCGAGTATTCGACCAAATAGAGATGTATTTTTATCCTCACCTGCAGTTTGAACCCGCCGAATTTTTGTACCAGAAAGTATCCAGAATTGTGTAGTCGAGTACACTGCTCCATTCCCATACTGGTCCAAGCTGTAGAAAGTTGACCGCATTTTGGTTCGTTTTCATTGTAATGTAAAAAAAAACTTCACTTGGTATTTCGAAACACACTTTTGGCTAACGATAAACAATGCTATAAAGTAACATGATTATAAAAATGACAACAAGCAGTACTTTAAGGAACACACAGAACTCTAATCCAAAACATTACAAGGGATTTGCAGATGCAGATTTTACAGATTGATCTTATCGTAAACACAGACGGCACATTTGGTGTAGATTTTCATTCTAGTAATTGACTTTATGCGGTAGTTCGCACAAAGTTCATGGCGCAACACCGCAACCATTGCCCGCAGGGATAAAATAACGGAAACATATCTTTCAACCTAGCGTTTTTTTCAACGTATAATGTTTACAATACTTTGACACTTGCCTAGTTGCTTAATTTATCCAGCAATACTTAGATTGTGACGATTAATGAACAACGTTAATTACAAAGTCCATAGTCCCACAACAGGTATGTCAACTTAGACATAGTTTTTAAATTTCGATACATATGATTAAAGTGTGGTAAAATATAGTGTAACACATAAACGTTTGTTACAATTAACCCTGAAGCAACATACTTCACCTTAATCTATAAACACTTATTCGCCTTAAAGAAATGCCCATGGAGCACAAAAACCTTACTTTACCGTCCATGCAGACGGTGAAATATTTTCTCAGCTTTCGTGTTGCTTGGGCCTCTCGTTTTGCTGGGTCACCAAACAACCCAATTTGTCGTTTTGTTCGTCTGGGTGCTGAGTCTACAGGTCTGCCATGCCGGTAATCATGACAACCTATAACATATATTTTCAGAGTTGATTTGGTTTTTAAAAAAAGCTTCTTTCAACATGATGTCATTTCGAGCACTAATAGGTTTACTCTTGGTATTTAATAGATTTTATCACAACTTGACCATTTTCATTTGTTGTAAAATGAATTAACGTTCTGAATTTCTGCTTTAATTTTCAAAATGAGTTGAAAACAACTTAAACGTGATCAAAATAACCTGTGTAAGTTACTCCCTAAACTTATCTTTCAACTATTCTCTCCGAGTCTTACCGTAAGTTTCACATGTCATCATGAGAAACGCGATGGCAAATAGCACACCAGTACGAAGCATATTGTCACGCATTACTGCACAAACCGATAGTGTACACTGATCTGTGTGCTGGTTGACCATCTTTCTTGCCTGCAGCCATGTCTGGCAATATGATGGCACAGGCCAGCACTGTAAGCTGTTTGGTGTAGACGGTAAAACAGTAGGCTGGCAAGGATTACGATCGATGATTATGTAACAGACGCAGCTTTTAATCTGTGTAATTTATGTTTAGCAATAAAATGCAGTAAACATAAGAGCAGAAACATAAACGTGGTACGATGCCTATACATACGCTTGCAATACACGATCTTGCTTAAAACACACAAAACACGATTTTAATCAAATATAAACAGGTAATAATTGATAATCTTTGCTGAATTAAGTGTTGGGCATTCACTTCGCATTAAGTTTTTTTTGTTTGAATAATTAACTTTTGGGTGTCAAGGTTCTTCTTAGCGTCAAGCAAAACAAATAACAAATGCCCGATACCAGTCTAGATACTTCTTATCTCGTGAAGCAACGTGCCGTTTTTTTTCTACGCGCTTTACCCTTTTTCTCAAAACGTTTTTTTCTAAATGCACTTTGGACAGTTTTCTTTATCATTAGCGCGAGAAAGACGTGCTTGCTAGACTTTGAAAAGTGAGTTTAACTAATTTAATACAAAAGTATACAGTAAATTAGCAAAACCTGACAATCACGTTTAGCATGGCACAATATAGGTATGTCGTTTTTAAAAATATCTTATAATTAATTGTTTAGGTTAAGTGCACTATTTGCTACAGCAAAGTGTTGTCGTTTTAATCTGTAATAGCGTACTTAGTTGTCTGAGAAGAAATAAGCTTAGTCTACTTGGTTGTCAACCCAAGTTTCAAAGGTAGTTGATTTTAGGTCAAATCCCGATAAGTATCATTTGTTTGTTTGAAAACAACAGTATACATTGGGGCTTCGCCGGGGTCACTCAGGTCGTCACTTTTGTCGTTTGGTTGATTTTCAACTTTTGTCATGACAACAGAAACTTTGACATCAACTGCGCCCTGACGACTCTTCTTTGACTTTTTTACAACAGCTGTACATTCAGGGGCATCGCTTTTGCTTTCGTTTTCACTTTCACTTTGGTTGGATTCTTCGTTCTGAATTAGTACTGAGGTGTATGCCACGTTTGTATGTTCGACCTTACATTCAGCTTCATCTGTTAATGCTGGATCATCCACTGGCGTAGCAATAGGTCTTGTTGCTTTAAAATAAATATTTACAGCTTTGGATAACTGCAAAATGCATGCGTTCCACCACGTCAGTAAAACAATAAATAAAACTAGACTTAGAAACAAAAAGCTTGACGTACATACCAGATTCGTTATTCCTTTGTGTATTATCAGTCGAATTTCCGTCGGATCTTTAGGTAAATTGAAAACATTAGAAAATAACAAATATGTGTTGCACAGCACTGTTAGGTTACCGTTTGCATCGGTACACCACAAATGCGGAAATTCCAATGACGATCAGTAACCCTCCTCCTACCGATCCAATAATAATTGGTAGCAAATTTCCTGATTGCGGTGAGCTTCCTGTTAAATTGAAATCTTTGCTTATATATTGGTAGTTAAATATATCTCATGTGTGTAAAAAGTCTTGAAAAAAACCGTTGCGTAATCGCAGTGAAAAGCTCGCTTAAATTCATGTTGTTTATGTGTGAAAGAAAAAACAAACTGTATTACCAAAGTAACATAAAGTGGTTAAATTCAAAGTATGTTATGAGAAACATTTCTATCTTGGTAGTCTCTTTGTTTCTATCGGTAGCACTACAGTTTGTGACGTAGCGTACCACTTGTTTTCCTGTGTGGTGGTAACCGTCACTAACCCACACAAACTGTGTGCTGTAAAACGTTATGTTTTATCCTGCGTCAGCGGTTGTTGTCTCCGTTAAAAAACTCTCGTACATGTGCCGTCAATGTTACAACATATATTTTATAAATTATCGTTTAAATGTGCATGTTGCGACTATAATTTTTGCATTGTTGCGAAGAATCACATTTTACTACAACAATAACCTACACATCAAAATCTGTATCTTTCGAAATTTCACTTACCATTTATCATGTGCTTTAGTATTGCTCTGCAGTCTACATTGTCATGCACCGAGTAAAACTTACCTTGAGTTTCATCCGTTCCTAAAGATGTATGCGAGGTTGATTTCAGTGAGTCGGAAATGTTGTGCGTTGATTCTAGTGATGCTGTGGAAAGTGTAGTTGTCGTGCGAGACGTTGGGTGCATAGTTGTTTCTAAAATAAAATCGGTTTACGCTTTAAATCAACCCCCCCCCCCCCCCCCCCCCCCCCCCCCCCCCCCCCCCATAAAATTGTGCTTCATACTAGATGAAGCTAAAAACTAACACTCTCTAATTTTTACCAGGTATGGTTGTCGTTGGAGTTAAGGATGTGGCCACTGACTTTGGTACAGTTGTAACCAGGGTTGTTGTTGATGCTGATGTTGTGGTAGATGCCGTTGTTGTTGAAGTTGTAGCGGTTGTAGTAGTAGCTGTGTTTTAAGTATTAAAATATGGATCGTTTATAGTTTAATATCTTATTGCCATGTACTAGATATTTTATTTCCCAGTTGGGATCAGGTGTGAGGTGTATGCTGAAAATAGAACAATACCGGTTGAAGTCGAATTTGTTTGAAAGATGTTGAGTAAAAGTTTAAAGGCATTTCGGGGATGAATGCTGTTATAAACTAAAAATAAGCGTAGATAGTTTTTATAAGCCATCAACTTGCGATTTTGTTTGTTACCCGTACATTATATATATTAGCATACTACTTGAACTACTGGAAGTATTTTCGTTGTTTTATTGATTAATTTGATACAAGTGGTAAGTATAAAATCGTTCTAAAATGCTTTAGCTATTGCATTATTCCTTACTTGGAATATTGCGTTGGCAAATATATCTTGAAATAGATGTACAATTGACGTCACGCCACTTGTACGATGTGTCGAGTGAATGTATCCAACCCATTGTAACACAATTCTCATTTCGAAGATGGTTGTTCGGTTCGCTAGCACCCCATTGCCCCATATTAACAATTGTTCCGTCTGTCCATTGAAATCGTTGTGTATTGTTTATGCGAGTTGCTCCGATGTATAGGGATTGCGGGAAGTCTACAAAGTGTGTTGGAACATTATTTCAACGTAAAACGGGCTACTAACAAAAATATAATGCTTGGAATCAGGTAATAGGTTTTCAACTGATTTACACTTTAACTAATATACATAAAAATCCAGTAAACTACTCGAGCGAGGAAAATTCATTACCTAAATATTGTTTTCTTACAAATGGTTCAATTATTTACCTGTCAAGTTTCCGATTCGGTTGACCAAAAAATTTTGAACTTGTATTGTTTTAACATTTGCAACTGTTGCACTTCTTGCTGCACATCCAGTTTCAGCGTCAGCATATAAATTTACATATGGCGAGTAAACAACGAGATATTCCTGTCCTTGAAATTCGTGCCAAGTTTTACCCAATGTACGTTGATCAGAAACTATCAGCATTATCCATACTAACAAACACAATTCCATTGCCAATAATAACACTAAACCGTGTTCTGCATGGACAACATTAAGTAATTAAGTCGACAAATCAACTGCGCATATCAGCACTTCTGTCAATTTATTTCCGGACGTGTACAGCCCACCTGCAACGTTTGTCACTAAAAGTAAGTCATTTATTAGAATTGTAACTATAGTTTATGTTCCTTTATTTTTGTCATTATAATTACTGATTAAAGTATTTCTACTTGGTCTTCACAGCTTATGTGTAGCGACACTTCATTTTCACTTTAAATTTGTCAAATTTTTACTAAATGAGCTACAATTGTCTCTGCCCCACCACTAATTTCCATGCTGTCAATATAAGACAGGGGTGGGCAACATACGGCCCGCGGGCCG
>QLIY01000601.1:32442-44054 GCA_003260075.1 Phallusia mammillata
GGCAACGCCGAATCAGGGGTTCGACGAAGGTCTTTTTGAAGTACAATACAAATACTCGTTTTTGTCAAACTTTGGGGTCTATAGTCGCTAAAAACGGCATTTCGTATTTGCTCAATATCAAAAACTGCAAAGGTTAAACTTATGCAGGGGTGTTTTAAACTTCTTTACAGTTTTTGTGGTACTTTAAATACCAGCCTAATAACCATATGCGTCACACTTTTTGTGCGCCTATTGTGTGCCAACAATGCGAACAAAACAGGTACCACAAGCATCACAAGATATATTATGACATCATAAACACTTAAGACTGATCTTCTCGCTATGCATCTTAATCTGCACACCGAGATAGAAATTAATCTGGACTTTTTGGGCGCTATTAAATGGTAAATACATGATATAAACCAAGTATTTTTAAACAAAAATAAGCAGGTACATGGCGGCCGTTGGTAAAATAAGAATCTGCGATGCGGCTGTCCTTGCAAAACGGTTGTGCACCCCTGCACTAAGGTTTTCTTTTTTCTTTTTGACGTAACAAAGAGCATTGTTCGGGTTGTTCGTAAGCAGAAAAACAACGAAATTTTGTAGGCAGCAAAAACTTATTACTTCGTCTTTTTGATGTTTGTGCACAGATGCTAAAAATACAATGCTTCATTTTGGTAAAAACTAAAAATTGCCGGAATTAAAGCAATCCTGAAACAAGTTGCTTGTGCTATTATGTCAGAATTTAACAAAATGGCAAACAGTAACTGTTGCCACTATGTTTGGTCAAAGCTAATTATGACGCACAAAACAAAATTGGTTAAAAACCTAGGATTTAACGTGGGGTTCGACCAAAAGCTGAAGAATATCGTAGGGGTTCGGCCGTTATAAAAAGGTTAAGAACCACTGATTTAAGGTCTACCTGAAAGTATCTGTTCTATGGTTTTGCTGCAGTGTTTTTAAATAAAATTTAAAATTGGATGTTGCTTTGTACAAAGCAATATAATGTTGTATGCCAGGCGCTTTATTGACTGCACTGTGTTTTTAATCTCTCTGTGCGTTGCGTAGGAATGGATATAGGCAGTACGAGAATTAATCAGAAAACGGAAAACGTTTGTTTACCACAACGACAACAAAACCCGATTTGCGTAGGTTTACCAGATAAACGAAGATCACTTTTCCTTTGAAACATGGTTTAATTGGTAGGAAAACAGTTATATTCTAATTCCTAATCGAGTTTACAGTACAACGAGTTTGATTTAATGTAATTGTATGATATCTTAGTAGGTATAAGTTATTACAGTAACATTCTTTGCATTGTCAGCAAGTAGGAATTTAGAAAGTGACAGCATAAAAGACGACACAACAACATGCAATTATAACTGTTATTTACTTTTTAAAGTTTGGAGGGTAAAAATAACATACTATTATAATATTTTGAAAAAGAATCACCATACGTAGACCATAGATAGATTGTTGGTTTGCTTAGTTTTTGTTATGGAGTAAACTTAATGTATGCAGCTTCGTATTCGACATTCTTAGTTGGATCATCTACAGTTATGTTGGCATAAGACACCGCGTTGTTATTCCCACCTGAAACTAAATGACAAAAATTTCCTGAATATATCTGGTGTGCCACGAGAAAACAAACCTCTTTGTACGTCTTTATCATTGTGAACAGGTGCTGGCATTGGAACTTCGTAGGTTGCATCTCTAGCAAATCTATTCGTGTCGGGTTGGATCACTCTGTGTAATAAAGAAAACACAGTGTGTAACACACTGATTTGTTTTATTGTTTAAGCTGAATATTTGAGCATTTTTACCTTTTGCGGGGTGTCCACAGCTTGCCAATCCCAAACAAACTGACAAGGTTGGTAACCAATAAAAATCCAATGACGATCCAATAAATGACCAAATCTAAACATATTAAAAACTGCATTTGTTATCCAGTTTGAATTTGTATTTATCTTATGTCTTTCATGAGTTTACCAGAATCTTGTTTTTCATGATTACCAGCAGTTGTTTGTGACGATGTATATTCCTCTTTCGGGGTTGTCATCACAAATAAGGTAGTTTTTGAAGTGTTGGATGCTATAATGTTTTTGTGATTAATATATTGTGATGTATGTTTATATAATATGTTTACTTTATTATTTCAAAAATTCTGTAGTTTTCGTTGTAAGTACTGTCGTGTTTCCAGTTTCAAATAAACATTTAAACACCCTTGAAATCAGATTTATTCCCAGCCCCGACCAAAAGTTGATGGAAAGTTAGCAGTTATTTTTATTTATTTTTTAAGAATTTTGTCCACAATACTAACTTTGGTCTTTGTGTGTTGTGGTTGCTGAGAGGGTCGGTTCTGTAGTAGCAATTGTCAAACCATAGGTTGGAGTGGGGGTGAGAAAGGAAGCAGTGGTAGCGACGTTTGCTAAAAAGACAACCCCACTCCCGTAATCCTAGAATACTTTGTAGTAGATGTAAAAAGTTGTAAAGGCTGTAACTCTTGTTGTAAATGCCGCAACTAGAATGGGATACTTTAGTACCACGCTCGACAATTATAACATGTATAGACGAACTGAGCTTAATCAAACCAGGACAAACACATTTTAAATAGCATTAACGACACGATTATGTCATTTTTTGAAACTTCTTAAACGTTGTACGACTTCTAAGATAAAATTGCCACATACCCGTTAAAGTAGCTCGTAAAGTTGTTGTTGCTGTTGGGTTCAGTTTTGTTGTTGTGGTGGTGGTTGGTGAAAAAGTTGCCGGTGTGGTTGTCGTCGAGGTATAATTTAGGGTAACAAACTTATCCCAAAAATCAAGTTGTAAATATGTTTCTAGCTTTTACAGTAAGTTGTAAGATATCGTTCAAAATCTAAATTAGCATTTATCACAAAGGCGGGATGCTAAGAACTATTGACATTTTAGTTGTTGTTACTTAATGCTTTGTGATGCATGTAAATCGAATCGTTTCTGAATACAAATTCCCATTCCAACCCACAACAACCTACTAACCTGAGAGATTTCGTTGACAAATATATCTTGAGTTAGATGAACAAGTGACATCACGCCATTTGTACGATGTGTCGAGTGAATATAACCAACCCATTATTACACAAGGCTCATTTCCATTATGGTTGTTTGGTTCACCACCATTCCACTGTCCCACATCAACACTTGTTCCGTTAGTCCATTGGAAGTTATGTGTATTACCTATGCGTGTTGCACCGATGTAGAGTGAGTAAGGGATATCTGCAAAGTGTGTGATAACAGTTTTACATTAAAAATATCCCTATTTATTTTGTAACTCGCAGACTGTTTATAGTTTGTTTACGCCACGAACAGAGAGCTTGTGAATAGTGAGTACATCCTATGCACTCTGATAATAACCGAAAATTTGCATAGAATGCATTTACTTAATACAATTCTTCAGGAAACGTTTTTTTTATCCTACTCTTAAGTCAGTGTCTATTTCTTAAGGTTCACCTAGCAAATTTCCGATTTGTGTGACCAGAAAGTTTTGAAGTTGTGTTGTTTTAACATTTGCAACGGTTGCATTTCTTGAAGCACATCCAGCTTCAGCTTTAGCATATGATTTTACATAAGGCGAGTACACAATGAGATATTCATATCCTTCGAACGAACTCCAAGTTTGGGTCAGTATTCGTTGACTGGAAACAATCAAAGTAACAAAAAGCAACACGTACAAATCAATTGCAACTGCCATACTAAACAATCCGCTACTGGTGATATCTGTTTGTTTATATCTGTTTTGATATATGTTTTTTACGGTAAATAAAAAACATAATACACGTGTCCCTGCAATAAATACCAGCTTTGCATTACTTCTTCTAATACAGGCATAGAAATTAAGTTATATGTAGTGTCTGACTGCTTAACAATTTTACATTTTATTTCACGAATGTTCCTTACAACGCCCAATACACCAAAGACTGCAGCAGTTTCATCAAACTAACGGAACAACATCTGTGTAACTGCCTGTCTTAATGCATAAAATGACACATTTAGATGTCATGGTTGCGTATTTGCGTTGGCAGATTTACGTCTTTAAACCATTTCCTGAATTTGGTGACGTAAAAGTGTGTATGTCGAAGTCTATTCCCTTTTAGCGGTGTAAACAACACCTAAAGCACATTACAAAAGATACGAGGTAGAAAAAAATGTGAAGGATTGTCTTAAAGTTTACCACATTTCGGTGATTTGCAATAAATAACCTAATTTTGTGGTGCAACCGGTCGTATTGTTATGAACACTTGAGTTTTAAGGTTAAATTGGTCATCACAAACTTAACCGATATCACCGTACTATATCTTACGTTCTCCTATAAGTATTTCAGGTTAGAGTGCTTGTTAGCTATGTATTATAGACATTTTTCAACTAAAGCATACGTAAGGATATTGTTTCTAACAAAGAAATTTCTCTCTTTAAGGATGAGCTTCTTAAGTTGAATATCGTTTAGTTACTAGAATGCCTGGTAGTGTTGACTAACTTTAACGCTTTATTATAACGTCATCGAAATGTAGGTACACCATTTGCTGCTTAAAATAAAGACAAGTTAGTCAACCAGGAAATGGGTATAACTCAGGAGTGCACGATCGTTTTGCTACTGGTATCCGCATAACACAAGTCTTTCTTTTGATAACGGTCACCAAGTGATTCCATGGTGCTTGTAAAAGTGCTTGCAAATCATGCACGATCAGTGAATGACGTTCGACACGATTTAAATTACCGTTCATTTTGCATAGGCCATAGACAGTAATTCAATAGTTGGTATAAGTGACTTTTGTTATGACTACCACTTGCTAATTCAACTTTTTTACAACACTGGTCGACTTGACAAGATTTCGTTATTTCTTAGATCGTTTGTCGATATTTTGTCTCGGTTACAGAGCTTTTTTATTGAAGTTTAATAAATATTAAAGGTAATTTGAAACAAGTACACTTTACTGAGATGTGTAGATCAACAAGCACTTCACAACACAACGATTGCCTTTTTTTGTTTAAAGTTGTGGAGTAAATATAATATACACAGCTTCGCCAGATTCAATTGTAGTCATCAGCATTTACGTTGGCATGAGAAACAGCGTTGTTTTTTTCCTCTAACAATAAAAACGTACAAAATTTTAGCACATACAAAATAACTAATAATTTAGTTGGGAAACAAACCATTTGGTACATTTCCGTAATAGTGAACACATGTCGGTATTGGAACTTCGTATACAGTTTCTTTAACTGGGTTGGGTTCAAGTACACTTGAAGCTTTTAGTGATAACTTTCTGTGTTTTGTTCGCAACTTGACAATCACCACCAAACTTATAAGATTGGCGAAAAGCAAAAATCCAATGAAAACCAATAGTATGATTAAACCTAAAAGAGACAGCAATAATAAAAACAAATAGCAAATCATGTCATTGATCTCCTTTAGTAATGAAACAATTTTTCCTTTTTTAAATTCCACTATCTTATTAAAATTTACCGTTTTGCGTTATATTGGTCGACGTAGGCAAAGTTTGTGGTGTTGACGCAATCTTTGTCGGAGCAGATGCTAAGCTTGTATCTAAACATTGGGATTAAAAACCGTTCAGAAACAATTTCTCTTTCATGCACCTGCCTAATACTTACTTATTATACTCCGTTGGCATATATAGCCTATAGGGAATGAACAAGGTATTTCACGAAATAAGTATGCTCGTGCATACAAATACAACATCACACAATTTTCGGTCGGGTTTTCACTCAGCAGTCCCGTTACATTAAGACTGGTTCCATCGCTCCACTGGAACTTGTTTGTGCCGTTAATTCGTGTTGCACCAATATAAAAGAAACGACGGGAATCTACGCAGCGAAAATGTTGTACTTTAATCTATCCACAGCGAAAAAACGAAAATATACAATATTCTTGCCAAACTGCGGCAACTTTTATTTGGTTGTAAAAATTTAGTTTGTTTATCGCGTTAGTAAACGTAGAAAGTACACGTTTAAGAATGTTATTTTACTATCACAACTATATAAGAGTAATGTAACTTATGGTAAAAACACTCTGTAAACAATTCGACTTAGGGACCAAATATGAAGTTGGAATGGCGAGTTTTGACAAACTTACTTGTTAAATTCACTATTCTGGTTCCCACAAATTTTTGCACTTCGGGTTCCTTGAGATTGGCTAGAGAAGCATCGTTTTCAGCACAAGCTGTTGTAGCTTGAGCGTGAGTTGATGATAATACGTTGATTAAGTAATCAGTTCCTTGAAATGAATACCATGTTTGCGCCTTAGCTAGTTCGCACATCATTATAATCAAAAGTATGTGTGAGTTCATGTTGCAAACCTTTCCTAAAAACAAACGCACATGTGCACACCAGTAAAAATTTACTCCTTGTCTAAACAACAATTTCTATGATAACTTTAAAAACTAACATGGAAAATGTTCCCCCCCCCCCTCCTTGTCTAAACAACAATTTCTATGATAACTTTAAAAACTAACATGCAAAATGTTCTTTCCTAATTCACAATGCACAATTTACTATAAAGCACAGTTTTGGTACAACATTTGTTTCCTTGCATGGATATCTAGAATTTAACTTATATAGATTTCCAGATAGCCGAGCACTTTAGGAACTATTTAATCATTGATAAGTATACCTTTTCAAAACTCTCTTTAGGGCGTTTATGCACCCAGACATAATGTAGACTTTATACTTAACTTTAGTGGCAATGGCGCTTTGCAGCGGAAGTAGTTGAATGCGTTAATAATCCTAATTTGCATTTATTCAAGAAACCTCACGAGTAGAATTACTAGATGTGCATACTTTAAATGCATTTGCATTATGTGTTATACAAAAATGTCTAAGTCAACTGTTCGAAAGTAAGACTCAATCACATACAACACTATTTTTAATTCTGCCAGCGTTGTGACCGCAATATCATTAAATTGTTTTAGGATTTCGTTTTGCTTCGGGCCGAATTAGTGCATGTAAGTTATCGGGGAACAAATAAGTAGATCAACATTCATTGTAATTACAACACATACTGATTTATGCTTTACCACAGAGCAGAAAGACAAAAAGCAGCTTATCAGTTTGATTGCCTTTACACCACCCCAGGTTAACTTGTAGTATAACACTTGGTCACAAGTTTCTGGTTTTAATATTTATGTGATGTTTTGAATTTCTTCCGTTGTATGTTGTATAGCACAGCACTGATAACAAATCCATGCACATTTACTAAATTATGATGTATTTTTAGCTGTATTACTTTTAGAGAAGTATAGGTAAATGTTACAGCGAGAAATGACTTGTATGTGCTTTCTTTCCATGTTTCTAGTTCATTTCAGTAATCTGACTTCATTGACTATTAGGTAACAAAGCGTCCGCCAGCCCCCCCCCCTCTTTCCATGTTTCTAGTTCATTTCAGTAATCTGACTTCATTGACTATGACGTAACAAAGCGTCTGCCAAGATTGGTAAGAAATCTCCAAACGTAACAATGCGTGTGATGTCATTAGTGTCGCAATCTTGTGCTGACCACGTTTTACAGTTTCTTTCTGTGCTGTAAGCAGCAGTTTTAGTTGTCGCAGTTCGTCGCAGTTCGTCGCAGTTTGGAAATGTTTTGTTCTAACATTAGTGTTTTATGTGTAGCTATAAAAACATGAAAGTTAAAGTAATTGAAATGCTGAAACGTCTTAGTTCGTCAAAGTGCCTATAATTCAGGTCCTGGACTCCTAACAAGTTGGTACGTAATTGAATGTGTAAATTGTAAATGTCGTGATAATATTTGTGTATGAGTTAAGAGGTGTTGACTTTCTTAATGTGACATATTTCTTAGTGTAAGTTTACCGGCCATATTGAATGTGCGTATTATTGCCGATTGTGACACGTTTCTGTTCGTTTAACAGAGAACCAATGCTGTTGTTCAACCAAGAAGAAATTTGTACCATCAGGCAGACAGTGTTGCGTTCAAGACAAATTAGGAAACCCCCTAGTGCGGCGGTCGGTGCAGATCCAGGCTGCACAGATTTTTATATAAATTACGGCCGCTACAGGTAAATATTTTAACTGTTATAAATGTGTCTCATCTCTTTTTATTTGCAAAGCAATTCGTGGTGGGTGACCTGTTAAAGGTTAATATTACGCAATGTTAGATACAACTCGAGTGGTGCTGTAAACATATTTCAACAAGTTTACGATTTATTTTAACTAGTATTTACTTGGACATTTGTTTGAAAATGTGAAATATTGGTCAGTTTTAGCCTTGACATTTCTGCACTATCATGTGAAATGAATATGGAAATATTGATGCTTTAGCTTGTCTCTAATTCGGCCTTAATTTTCATCTCTTTCTCCGCAGTGCGTTTCACTTTTCATACAGTAAAATTTGATACAGAATACAGAACAACCTAAATATTTATTATACATGCAAGATGCAAGTTACTAACTTAGTAAGCATACTTTTGGAAAAAAAGGTCACTGAGCCTGTGAAACAATGATTTTTGCACAATTAGGGTTGAGAAAATTTAATGTATGCAGTCTCGTACTCGTCATTTTTAGTTGACTTATCCACGTTTATGTTGGCGTCGGACACGACGTGATTACTCCCACCTGACACTAAGTAGCAAATATGTTAGGGAGAAAATTTATGTGTGGTTTATTGCTGTTTGAACAAACCTGTTTGCACGTCTTCGTAATTGTGTACAGGTGCTAGCATTGGAACTTCGTTTGTTGTTTCGTTAGCAATTCCGTTTGTTTTTTGTGGTAACAGACTATGAGAAACAGCGTAATAAAAACACCATAGATGTAGTGCTTGTTTCAAAATAGGTTTTGCGTTACCTTTTGCGTTGTGTCCGCAACTTGACAATTGCAACTAAACTGATAAGGTTGGTGACCGACAATAGACCAATGACACCCCAGTACACGATTGTAGCTAAACATGACCACAATTAAAATGAATACCATCCAATTTTAGTTTGCATAAACACAATATTTTACCAAAATCATGTTCTTGTTCAGTGGGAGCAAAAATGTTTGTAGATCTATATTCCCCTTCCTGAGTTGTCATCATAAATATGGTAGTTTCTGAAGGTTCGGATGCTGGAATATTTTTGCAACTAAATTTAATTACTTGAACTATTTCCAAACTTTTCATAAGCACTGGCCCGACTTAACGTTCATCTAACTTGCAAGTTTTTAACTCAACCACAAGAATATTGTTTATTAGACTAACTTTTGTCTTGGTGTGTAGTTTTCGTGGTGACAGTTGATTCTGTCGTGGGTGTTGTTAGTCTGTTGGATCGAGTCATATTCAACATGGTCACGGTGATAGCTACGTTTGCTAAAAACAGCACCAATACGACCAACCGTAAGAATGTTTTGGAAAATTTTCTTGTTTCAATCAGGGGTCACAAAACTGATTTGGTATCATACATCAAATCTCAAAAATCGAAAGAGAAAACACACTATTGTCTCGTGTGCTTAATGTCAATACTTTTTTATGATTATGTAAAAGATTGCTCTGTAGAGTTATAGTGGAAAATGGGAAATAGTCTGCGAGCCACTGCTGTCAGAATAAACGAAAGTGCGTTAGATTAAACGTTTTATCGTGTAAGTGCATTTTATTGGCCCGGAAATCTGTGAGAAAAAAAACAGTATGCAGTTTTCAATGCAATTTCAAAAGTTAAAATTAGATTTTATAATATTATCTATACAACTTCTTCTCTTACATAAAGAGATGGTTTGAGTGTTGGATGTAGCCGCTGTTGATGTTTGTAAAGTTGTGCTTGTCGTCGTGAAAGGATTTACTTAAAATTTGACCGTTTAGTAGTTTATACCACACTAGCACATTAAATGAATTTTAAATACGAAACGACGTTATTGCATCAAGTACGATTTGCCGGTGATAAACAATGAGATTGCGTCATGTTTTATTTGTAACCAACTGATTTGATATGTACATTGAGAGTTATAGTTATTTTTCGATTTTATTCTGACATTCTTACCTGGAATATTTCGTTGACAAATGTATCTTGAATAGGTTGAACAAGGGACATCATACCACTTGTATGATGTGTCAAGTGAATGTATCCAACCCATTACTACACAATTCTCATTTCCACCAATGTTATTTGGTGCGCCAACAGCCCACTGTACAACATCAGCACTTGTTCCGTCAGTCCATTGAAATCTTTGTGTAGTTTTTATGCGAGTAGCTCCGATGTAGAGGGAATGCAGGAAGTCTGAAAAGTGTATGATATCGCGTTAATCGCTTAAATAAACGTTTTATTTTGCAAGCAATTGCAAACAGTTAATAGTTTGAAAATGCAATGAGCTCGTATATATTCATTACTTATTATAGCAGACGTATTCGCATGTTGCCATCATCAGTACAGGTGTTAAATGTAATGTATATGTTTCTTCTCGTAAGGTTGTTTTGATTAGGCTCGTTTTCAAGTCAGTATCTAATGCTTCATATGCAATGTAATTTAATACTAAAAACTCGCCTGTCAAATTGCCGATTCGGTCGACCAGAAACTTTTGAACTTGCGTTGTTTTAACATTTGCTATTGTAGCGCTTCTTGCATCACATCCACTTTCAGCTTTAGCATAGGATGTGACATAGGGCGAGAACACAATGTGATATTGGTGTTCTTGAAACGAGTGACAAATTTCGGCCGTCGTTGGTTGACCAGACACAATCAGAATACCTATTACCAACACTCTGATTTCCATTACGAATGCAAAACCTAACTCGACTCCAGTTTAACTTAGCCTCCACTTTAAACAACAAAACATGTTTGACAGTCAATCCAACTTGGCAAAAGTATCACGTCACGTGTTTGTTTTGGTTAAGTTTGCCGCTCACATGGGTTGTTACAATGACGAATTAACTACCGGTTTACTACTATTTATAACCTAGAATTAATCAGCCTATCTTTTTCAGTAGTTGTAGACCTTAATTGCAAAGCGTCAATCATTTTTTGTAATACACATATCCTTGCTCTGTATTTCCTGAGTCAACCATTAGACATGGAAGTACAAATCAGCATCTGACTGCGAAGACATTCCACCAAAGTTTTGTTTCATAAATACTCTTCGTGGGTTAAGATATCTAATTCAACTCAAGAAGATCGTCATCAAAACCTGTGTGTCAAAACCCAAGTATAATCACGTATGTTGTTTCAGTTGCGTTTTGGTTGCGTACTTGCGTTGGCAGATAGACGTGTTCAGTTTCCTAGCATTGGTGAAGCACACTTTACCAAACAAACCTCTCATGTGTGACTTATAACTAGGTTTGAAACTAACTCTTCTTTATACAAGCTTAGGGGGTTTTTCCTGGCAAGTCAAGATAACTATCTCGCCATTAAATAAGTATCGAAAATAATATGTAATATTTGTTTGCCTTTTTAATATTGCTTACATCCATGACTAAATAGCCTCATCAACAAAACACTAATATGCGGGAGAAAGCGAAACATACATAACATTTTGTAACACTAATAAAGGCCGTTTTAAAATTTTAACTACAATACCTAGTAGGGATGGGCCGAGCCGAGCCAGAACCCGAGTACTCGGTACCGAGCATCGCTGTTTTTAATGCTCGGTGCTCGGCCGAGCAGTTGC
>QLIY01000601.1:46348-71642 GCA_003260075.1 Phallusia mammillata
TTGAAATGAGATGCTCGGCGCTCGGTGCTCGACCAAACAGAACATTTGCAGTTTTGGCACATCCCTAATACCTAGTACTGGTTGGAACAACTTTTGCACAACACTGGCATACCCGAGGTTTATTTTTGAGATATATTTGTTCAATATTGTTTGTCTTTTATTTATTTTTGCAATCACACATATATATTTGAGGAGAAAACGTGGTCAAACAATCGGAAAACAACAGCATGTATACAATACTCGTACGATGTTTGTCGTGATTTGAATGGTGGGCATTGAAATATAATCTGTATAGCAGCATTAGTTGCATTGTCAATTTCGAACTATACCGACAATATGAAAAATATATCCGAACATTCAAGCAAATATAACAGCCGATAGCTTTCAATTAAAGACTGATTGATATTGAAGGTAAATTGAAAAAAGTGCATTTGTGAGTAAAGGTTAATACAGCGATTATTTTAGTGTTGAATTTGAAAAGTGAATTTAAAAGAAGCAGCTTCACGTTCTAGCTTTGATTATTCGCGTTTACGTTGGCATAAGGCACGAGATTGTTCTTTCCAGCTGAAATTGAATACACATTTAGCACTTTGAAATATCTGATAAATAAGTTGTCAAACTAACCGTTTGGTGCATTTCCCGTAGTCGTGAAAAGGTGCTGGAATTGGAACTTCGTGAAAGGTTTCTTTAACTGGGTTCGGTTCAGGTACATTTGTAGACTTTGGTGATCCTTTTTTGTGTTGTGTTCCCAACTTGACAAAAACAGAAATCCAATGACAACCAGAAGGATAACTAAATCTAAAAAAGGTGACAACAAATGTGAAATGAAAACCGCCATTTTTTTGAACAACCGAATATAAATAGAAAATTATAAACGATTGTCTTACAAGACCAACAAAAAGTTGATTTTACACTTGTTGCATTTACTTTTAGTGATCCTTCAAGTGACCTACTCTTTGCTGGTGTTTCTGTATTTGTGGTGTTTGATGTAGATGTCATCAATCTGTTGGTCGCTATAAGATTTGACAAAGATGGAGTGGGATTAACCTTTGCTGCAAAAAAACAAACGCGACAAAAAGTGCATATTTAATTTTTATTCAACATGGATTGGGGGCATTATTTATTGGTTTGCTGATATCCGCGTGTTTGATGAACAACAAAACGAATGTTAATTTAATTGTTTAAAACACTCTTTTTGCAACCAACATCTTCTGCACTATTTTGACTGTAGTGCATTGGACAAGATTAAAGGAAAGAAACTAAAGTCTAATTAACAATAAGCAAAGGATTTGTGGGTATAACAGGTAAAAGCTTTGTGAATTATTTCAAATAACGTTTTAATAAAGTTTTTTTATTGGATTAAGCAATTTCGTTATTTTGAAACCACGTCAATGAAATTTTGTACGTGACAATGCTAGAGCGGAATAGAGCGGAAAATCATCAACTTACTAACTTGAACATCACTGTAAAAATGTATTGCAGGTTTTCCTGAGATTGGATTTGTACATATTGTCATTTTATGTTAGGGACTTTTATAACTGGCAATGTATTTTCGTTTTGTATTGTAGTAAGAATTCTCTTCTGTTCACTGCATTACACTTACTTTGACAAATATATCCTACAATGACTATGCAAGGTAATTCTTGCCACCTGTAGGACCGTGCAGATGTATTTGCTAAAGCCATAACAACACCATTTTCACTCAGAATTTTACTGTTCCACTTCGAAGCATTAAGACTTGTTCCATCGGACCACTGATACTTGTCTGTGCCATTGATTTGTGTTGCGCCATTGTAGAACAAACGACGGGTAGCCGCGCAAAGTTTAATATTCTTTCAGGGTTTCATTATTTGTCACATTATTAAAAAATCAGAGAGTCAAAAATAACAATTAGCCTAAAGACATTAACGATGCCGTTGGCGTGCTTTGCAAAATAAGGCTTGTTTTTGTGGAATCAGCCAGATCGGATGTTTTTAGTTATCATGCGAAAATGTTAATAGCTTCCCATGCCTATATATTTTCCTGAAACGATGTTTTGTGCTATCTGATTAAATTAGCATTCAACCCCCCCCAAAAAAAACAAAAAAAAAACAAAAAAACAACAACAAAAAACAACAACAACAGACAAATGACGGCGTGACAACCAGACATATAAAAGTGCTTAAATGTGAACTAGAAAATAGTTTAGCGTGTCATGAAAAATCACCTCGTGTGCCAGTGGTCGGCAACAGCCACTCCGCGACCCGGTGCCTGGTCCGCGAGGAGTTCCTTACCGGGCCGTGTAATTTTCAGGATAAATGCTACATCATTTTCCTCGTGCATCCCGGGGATAATAAACTAATTTAGGCGTTTTTATTGATGAATATTTGTAGTTTTTTGAAGGTTGGTTCGTGACAAAATTTACCTTTAAAAGCGGCCCACAGTGCAAAAAGGTTGACGACCCCTGACTTATTGGGGGGGGGGGGGGGGGGGGGGGGGGGGGGGGGGGGGGGGGTGGTTCGTGACAAAATTTACCTTTAAAAGCGGTCCACAGTGCAAAAAGGTTGACGACCCCTGACTTATTCTAATCTATAAGCAGATTTTGCAGAATTTGTCAAAAAACTCATGGAAAATATGTTGGTTTAGCAATTTATCAATATAGGCTATAGAATATAAATTCTTTTATTGGGAACAAGATTTAAGGGTGGAATTGCAATTCCATCATAAACTTACTTGTCACCTTTACTATTGTGTTTACCAAGAAACTTTGAACTTCAGATGATTTGAGATCAGCAAGTGAAGCGTTGTTTTTCGTACAACCTGATTTCGCTTAAGCGTGTGTAGATGGTAAAACGTTGATTAGATGTTCTGTTTCTTGAAAGGAATGCCATGTTTGCGCCTTGGTCAGTTGGCATAACACAAAAATTAGTAACAAGTGTAAATTCATGTTGCAAAACTTTTCCGAAAACAAACCCCCTGGTTAGACAAAACAATCATATCCTTCCTTTAAATTTAACATTTAACTGCAAATACATCCTTATACTTCCAACTAACTAAGATTGAGAATCAATAGTAAATATACCCATACATCTCTTCGTGCAAAACTTTCTTTGTGGCATTTAAGCAATCAAAATGCTGTAGACTTTAAGTTAAGCCATCTAGAGGTAACGTCGCGTCGTAGCGGAAGTTGATGAAAGAGAAACTACACGAGCAAAATTACTAATGTGCATACTTAAACAGCACTTGTGTTGTGCGTCATAGAAAAGTTTTGAAGTAAACTGTTTAATTAATCAAGTCACTGCTGTTTTACAAAACTTTATTTTGCACTAAATGCGCGTCTAGGACTGAAATATTTTTACCTCGTTTAACCATAAGACAAAAAAAATACCGGGTCAAAATTTAACTGGAATATCATTTTACAATTCCTGGGATAAAATAGGTACGTGGGGGGGGGGGGATTAATAATCCTCATTTGCATTTATTCAAGAAACACGAGCAAAATTGCTAATGTGCACACTTAAACAGCACATGTGTTGTGCGTCATGGAAAAGTTTTGAAGTAAACTGTTTAATTAATCAAGTCACTGTTGCTTTTTTGTAACTTTATTTTGCAGTAAATGCGCGTCTGGTACTGAAATATTTTTACCTCGTTTAACCATAGACAAAAAATACCGGGTCAAAATTTAATTGGATTATCATTTTACAATTCCTGGGATAAAATAGGTGCATAAATGGAAATATGCTTACTCTTATCCATGCACTAATATGTATGTTGCTAAGTGACGTTTTAGATCAAAAACGACATCAAGTTATCCATCCTTTCATTTCTAAATATACATCTGTTTTTGAAAAGCAAAAGCAGTATGTACAAGTTAGCGGAAACAACAGAAAAGTCAGTTAAAAGACTGTTGAAACTATTTAGTACCCAAAACAGTTTTGCATTTCAAAAATTACTCTGGATTTATGTTCATCATAACATCTGTTAGTCATCATTGCCGAAATCTAATTGTGTCGCTGTAGCTCTAGTATTTACAATTTTAAAATGTGCGTGCCGAGTTCAGCGCCAGGAGTTTAAACGGGTTTTGCACGAGCGTGCTTGATAGAGTATGAGAATACAGTATAATAATGTTTCAACTTTTCTCGAACTCTATTTCCAGTTTAGATTAAAATCTCTTACCTCGCAGTACATTACAATTGTTACATTTACAATTTATGAAGTCGATAATTCAGATAGTACGTTGTTAGCATTTTGGCTTTGAAAACGTTAAGCTGAAACGTATGGCATATTGAGTAAAATGGTATGTGTAACAAACTCAGTGAGCATGTGTTTCAGCAATGACTCTGCTTTGCACAGTTACGATGGAGTAAACCGAAAATCTAGGCATCGTGCTCCTCATTCGTACTTTTTCCAGCTGAAAATCAAAAAACTATTTTTAATGCAAAAGGATAACGTATAAAACGGTTAGGAAACAAACCGTTTTGTACATTCCCGTAGTCATGAAAAGGTGCTGGTATGGGAACTTCGTATACGGTTTCTTTATCGGGGTTGGGTTTAAGCCGATTTGAAGACTTCGGCGATACATTTTTGTGTTGTGTCCTTAACTTTACAATCATCATCAAACCTGTAAGGTTGGTGAAAAGCAGAAATCCAATGACAAACAGAAGGATGATCAAATCTAACAGAGGTGACAATAGTGAAGATTAACATTATATCATAAAAGATTCAGTGAACCGATTAAACGTAATAAATTATTAACACAAAAGTCATTTGTTTAGAAACCTAATTGAGTACCAAAAACAACTGCAGGTTAAAAGCTTTTGAGCAATTTTGTTTACCAGCCCCACTAAATGTTGAACCGGTATTTAAAGCATTAAAGTGAAAGCGTGCTTACGTGACCTACTGCTTGCTGTTTGTATTGTATTTGTAGTGGGGAGGGTCAGGTTTGTTGTTGATGTCAGTTTATTGGTTGGAACTAGGGTTGACAAGTTTGGAGTGGTGTCCACATTTACTGCAAGAAAATGCAAAAAAGCAGGTTTTTCTTGGGGCAGGCGACAGCAACTCTTTTAAGGCTTACGACAAACAATTACATTTTGGACACATGCTCGATACATAACAAAACGCAACTAAAAAGTAATAATTTTCCAATATCATCTACTAGAGTTTGACTCAGTACACTGCTGTTCAGAATTGGGAGTAAACGAGATAAAAGCTTCACATAATTTCATTAAAGCTTATCGAAGACTTTTGGCGGTCAACCACATGCGAGCAGTAATTTCGTGTATTAAATGAATTGTTTCCATCGGATAAATTCAATTCTTTGTTTAAAAATCACGTCCATGAATAATAGTAAGTTACAGTACTTACTTTTTGATTTTCGTTCGCAAATAAATCCCAAGTCAAATGAGCAAGGAAAATCATACCACTCAGATATATTTGAAGTCATGAACACACAATTCTCATTTCCCCTCGCATTGTCCGGTTCTCCCTGCTTCCACTGGGTTATGTTAAGATATGTTCCATCAGTCCATTGGAATTTGTCAGTACCATTGATTCGTGTTGCACCGATGTAAAAGAGGCCGGGGCTGTCTACACATTAGCCAATTTAGTTACTTAGTACTCAGCATACGATGTTGAAGCAAATTGAAGTCATCATAAACTTACTTGATAAATTTCGTATCTTTTCGTCGATGAAGTGTTGCAGTTCTGTTGTTTTGATATTTGCGAGTGAAGCATTTCTTGCACTGCATTCAGCTTTAGCTTTAGCATTTGTCATTCGTGTTGCTACTATTAAGTAATTCATTCCTTGATAATAATGCCATGTTTGGGCATTGGCAAGTTCAAAAATCAAAATAAGTATTACGATATATGAGTTCATGTTTAAAATCGTCATCTGAAAAACACTATTTTCAAGTTTTTTTGACCACTAAATAATTCTGCACGTTTTCAAATCAATAAACACTACCAGCAGTATTCATTGAATAACTTGTCTAATCCGAACTCCAGATAGTCTAAGTTGCCAAAAGACATGTAGACTGCAANTTCAAGTTTTTTTGACCACTAAATAATTCTGCACGTTTTCAAATCAATAAACACTACCAGCAGTATTCATTGAATAACTTGTCTAATCCGAACTCCAGATAGTCTAAGTTGCCAAAAGACATGTAGACTGCAAAGCTGTATACAGAGAAAGTGTCGCGTGAAAGCGGAAGTAGTTGATGGGGATAATCCTCATTTGCATGTCGTGAAACCAGCCAATAAGTTTGAAATAATACCGATGTGAATATTTAGTGGCACTTACGTCATTGTCATATGGTACAACTATGAACTTATCATATGAAGAACAAGGATATTTACAACATGTAAGTTAGTTCGTGAACAGGTTGTTTTCACAATCTCGTATATTTAGCACATTTTGGTCACTTGTTGATATTTCGTCTTTTATGGTCATATGGTGGGGGGGGGGGTTCGTGAACAGGTTGTTTTCACAATCTCGTATATTTGGCACATTTTGGTCACTTGTTGATATTTCGTCTTTTATGGTCATATGGTTTGGCTGTGATACTGTTCGTTAAAAAGTTGTTTATGGTAGTCCTTGTGTTCCCAATTTGTCCTGAACGTTGGCTTGTTGATGAACATTTGTTTAGAAATAATGGACAAAATGTGTTGATTTTTTTAATCACATTCAAACAATTAGGGAAATAAAAAATCGGAATATACACCAAGCGGTTTTGTAATATTAGTATGTAACAATATTTGTTACATAGGTAATTTCAAACTAAATGACGAAAACATGTTAAAGTAATGACACCTGTGAGTAAGAAAAGCGATTTTAAATAAAGATTAATCAACATTGAAGGTAAATTTAAAAATGTACACTATATAACGTTCAGTTAAGTGCAGAAGTATAAGTTTAGGAGACGTATCCCTTTTTTGTTTGAAACGGTAAACTTTGAAAGGCACACAGCTTAGGGACGGTCTAGGTTTGATCATCAGCAGTTAGGTTGGCATAAGACACGGCGTTGTTGTTTCCAGCTGAAATTGAATACACCTTCAAAGCTTAAAATATCTAATACATGAGTCGGTAAACTAACCGTTTGGTACATTTCCGTAGTCGTGAATAGGGGCTGGCATTGGAACTTCGTACACAGTTTCTTTTGCAGGACTGGATTCAGGTACATTTAAAGGCTTTGGTAATAACCTTTTGTGTTGTTTCCTTAACTTGACAATAACCACGAAACATACAAAATTGGTTAAAATCAAAAATCCAATGACAACCAGAAGGATGATCAAATCTATATGACAGTAACAACAATCAAGACAAATATTAAACTATTTATAATACCGGAATATTCCGGTATTTCCTACATTAATTGACAAAACAAAAGTCTCGTTGCGTCTTCACCATCCCTACAGTATAAATAATTTGTGTATGGTGATTATCGCAAACATAAAAAGCTTAAAATAACAAAAAAAATAATATATTGAAAACAAATTATCAACGCACGCTTGTTTTAACACTTCATTCATATAATTAATGTCATACTCCGATTAAAGCTACCGAATCTAAAATAAAAATTATGGTTGAGTTTGTTTACTAGCCCATGTAAACGTTCCCCTAGTATTTTACGCGTTTATATTGAAGCTTGCTTATGTGACCTACTTTTGGTTGGTCGTGTTGAATACGTAGCTAGAGTTGCAGCGAGAGTTGCAGGCAGCGTTGACATAGACGGAGTGGTGTTCACATTTTCTGCTGATACAAATGAGATAAAACTCTACTATTTTAAATGCTTTTGAATATACGACTGACATTTGTTGTTTATAATTAATTTCACACATAAAAATAAACAAAACTACCATTCCCATGATTTAGCTTCGTTAGGTATGTTGTACAACGTAAGTTATTTTCAAGATACTCATGAAATTTTGTAACCATTACATCAACTAGACCCTTAAAGAGTAATGGCTTCATTATAAAGAGAGTTGAACGGTGAACGGTGCGCAACTTTGTTTGTCTTATTAGAACAGTATTACAGAACAAACAGTTCATTTTCCCTAACTGTTTGATGACTCACTGCACAATTCACACTGACGTTTTGTATCGTGTGGGCTAGTTAAAGTTTACATTCGAATTTGAAATTTTGTTGATATAAAAACCATATTTTTGGCTTCTTTGTAAGTAACAACACTTACTGTTAGATTTTCGTTGACAGATATATCCAAATGGATTTGAACAAGCGAAATCATACCACTTGTAAAACTCCCGCACCGCTACGTCTTTCGAGCCAATGAACACACAATCCTCATTTGCACTAGCATTTTGGTTTGGTTCTCCCACCGCCCACTGCGATACATTAAGGTATGTTCCATCTGTCCATTTGTACTTGTTTGTGCCAATAACTCGTGCTGCACCGGTGTAGAAGTAGATTGGATTAACTGCGCAACATATAACTTAAAAGTCTGCCTCACACTGTTTAAGTTTTGTGTGTGTAAAAAAATCTTCGTTGGTACAGCCATGTCACTATAGTTTATTTTAAAAAACCTTTGTTAGCTGTAAAAAGGGGTTAAGTTTACAATCTTAGTTGCTAAGTGTAAGAGTTGCTACAATTTTTGCATAAACCCACACTTTAAATTTAGTATCTTATCGACGAGAAAATTGTGAAGTTCTGTTGTTTTCACATTTGCAAGTGAGGCGTTTCTTGCAGCACATCCATCTTTAGCTGCAGTATGTTTTGTTGGATAAGAGGTTATTGAGTAATTTGTTCCTTGAAAGGAATACCAGGTTTGGCTCCTGGCAAGTCCGAACATCAAAATCAGTATTATTGTGCGTAAGTTCATATTCAAAATACGATTTTGACAAACACAGTGTTTCCAATCTGTTGAAACCATATTTTGGCAATGATTGATAGAAAAAAATCTTGATGTTAGTTGTTTAACATTTTTAGACTTAGATAATGCAAAGGCTTAAATTCAACGTTTTCAATGCCACATTAAGCAAACAAATACGTCACAAAAATGCAGCAGTAAGATTCCGAAAACCTGACTTGTTTAAATTAAACCAACTGCAGAGTTACTTTAACACAGCCTATCGATTTCCAGGCATTTCACTGCAAATTTAGCCTGATATTTTCAAAGAAGTATACACTAGCAGCAAGGGGGGGGGGAAGTTACTTTAACACAACCTATCGATTTTCTGGCATTTGACTGCAAATTTAGCCTGATATTTTCAAAGAAGTATACACTAGCAGCAATATCACGGTTTCTTGTGCCTCTTCTAAGCCTCATCAGTGTAGACTTCATAGTCGTGCACAGTAAAAAGCGGAAGTTGTTGATAGGGATTAATGCTCATTTACATGTCGTGAAGTAACTAATGTGCAGGACTAAAACTGATATACATGTTATTAAACGTCGCTTGTGTTTTGCGTCACCCGTTAAAAACGTGAAACAATTCAATTGCGAAATATTTTTCTATCTTCAGATAGCAATAGTTTGGAAACATTTTAATTTTGTTGAGGGAGGATATATTTTTAGCCTAATGTGTTTATTGAATTTCACTTTGTTGAAATAAAACTATACCTTTCCATATTCAACAAGCCACAAAACAGACGTTGAAGGGGGGGGGGTTTTTTGCATAAACCCACACTTTAAATTTAGTATCTTATCAACGAGAAAGTTGTGAAGTTCTGTTGTTTTCACATTTGCAAGTGAAGCGTTTCTTGCAGCACATCCATCTTTAGCAGCAGCATATTTTGTTGGATAAGAGGTTATTGAGTAATTTNTTTCATTTTTCTTCCGCTTGGTTAACTTGTTTCGACCTTATCTTATTATCTTGCTTATAGTCTTGATCAAACGCCTGACACTTCTCCGCAGTTTTTTGACAAAACAGGTGCGATTAACCTGTAATGTCTTTTACTTGTGGTTTTTACTACAGGTTCGCCAGTTACATGAGTTGTAGCAGTTTGCTTGACTTTTTTGTGTTTATTATCTAGGCAACGTACTGCGCACTTCTAACTTCCAGAATTCAAGAATTTGTGGTGAGTGACTTAATACTATTTAGTAGAACTGGTTAAGTAAGGAGTCTCAGTTAAGCTCGCCCATTTTATTCTAGCCTTACTTTGCTGTATTTCTATGCTTGATTTGGTATCACGCCTCAATACGCCTGGTGTAGTGTAACAAATACATAATAATTTGGTCTATAAATTAGAAAAATGTTGTTGGTTTGATGTTTTTAGTCCCAGGTGTAAATTTACTTATTTAAATGCATTATTGCCAATCGTCCCCCCCCCCCAATGAAAGTGGGCCACGAAAGAAAAAAGGTTGAGAACCACTGTTCTAAAGTAACCGCGGTTTTAGCGTCGCGAAGAAAAAAAATAAACTTTCTTCAAATGTGAATCTTAAGGGGCAGTTAATTTCCGAAACGCTCACTATTTTTTAATTGCCCAAGGAACAATTTTCGCAAACTTCAGGGTTGCTTATATAATAGCTGAAAACAACGAAAGCTATATCTCTCTAGAAAGACACAGACCTAATAAAAGCAACGCAAGCATTAATTTCTAAAAACTGGTTTACCGAGTACAGCCACAAAGCATCTAATAATTTCATTTTTGTTCCGCTTGGTTAACTTGTTTCGACCTTATCTTGTTATCTTGCTTATAGTCTTGATCAAACGCCTGACACTTCTTCGCAGTTTTTTGACAAAACAGGTGCGATTAACCCGTAATGTCTTTTACTTGTGGTTTTTACTACAGGTTCGCCAGTTGCATGAGTTGTAGTAGTTTGCTTGACTTTTTTGTGTTTATTATCTAGGCAACCTACTGCGCACTTCTAACCTCCAGAATTCAAGAATTTATGGTGAGTGACTTAATACTATTTAGTAGAACAGGTTAAGTAAGGAGTCTCAGTTAAGCTCGCCCATTTTTTTCTAGCCTTACTTTGCTGTTTGGCTATGCTTGATTTGGTATCACGCCTCAATACGCCTGGTGTAGTGTAACAAATACATAATAATTTAGTCTACAAATTAGAAAAATTTAGTTGGTTTGATGTTTTTAGTCCCAGGTGTAAATTTAGTTATTCAAATGCATTATTGCCAACAGTTTTTTGAAATGATTTCGTTGTGTTAAGTCTCTGTATTTCACAATGTTACTGCATTTGCATTGCTTTTGAAAGAACGAGAAAAAGTAATGCTGCATTTTAGAAGTTATATATTACTGAAATAAAGATTTAAGTTCTAAATTAGAAATTTTAATGCAGTAGCCTGCAAAACAACACTGGATAAAACCTAAGGAAACTACTGAAGCATGTACAGTAAATTGATTATGTTGCAATTTACAAGAAAGTCTGTTTTATTATGTAAACACAGCGCTTTCCGATCAAAGATCGTTGGCAACGTTTTCATACTTTGTAGAATCATCCAAAATTACGTTAGTGTAGTTCACGGTTTTGTTTTTCCCAACAGATTCTATATAAAAAATATCTTTAAAATTAAACTGATAAATCAGTTAAGAAACAAACCCATTTGTATTTCTTCGTATTTGTTAAATGTTGATGTGATTGCAATTTCGGACGCTTCGTTGGGCGTCAGCACCAGCACGTTCGATGTCATCGGCGGTAGACTGTTTGAAACAAATCAAAAGTTTCTATTGCTTGTTTTTATCTTTAAGTTAAAATTGTTTCTTTTTACGTCTTGCGTTTTGCATTTTGCACATAACTTGTGAATTACAGCCAAACTGATAAGATTGGTGGTCAGCAGAAGTCCAACGAAAACTAAGCAGATGACTAAATCTGAAAACCCCCCCCCCCATCACTATTAATATGATTGAGTTTTATATGATTTACGTTGCACATTATATACCTGTGTCTTGGCATTCTTCGGTTGGTGCAAGTTTTGAAATTGTTAATTATTTTCCTGTAGTAACCATTGCAGATGCCATAGTCTTAGTCGTTCCAGATTCTAGAACGATTTTTTGCAAGGAATAAGTGTTACCGTAATTTTTGCGTCGTTGTGTTATCACCTTGTTTCACATTAGCCACCACCTGTGTCTTGTATTGTCTTTAGTTCACTAAGTTTGTTTATCAACAGTTGTTTTCTGTGTATAGGCTTATTTTCCTAAAACGTAGTTACCTTAATTTCACGATGTGTTTTTCATGTTTTTCACTTTAATTCCGCTTCACATCTTTTTGTACGTTCACGTTTACCATTTAACTGTTCGTTTTGCTTTCCAGTGCATTGTTTATCATTATACGGGAATTTAACCCACGGCACACATTGTGTTCACTGCACCTGATTTAACTCCTCCCCTGTCGTTGCCTTTCGCAGCATTCCGGCTACAATCTCAGGTGTTACATTCTAAAGTAAGCCGCTAGGGCGATGATAATTGACCGGTGCGTTTCGACCACGTGACTTGTTGGTTTCCTTGTTTCTTTTACTAGTTTTGTCGCGATCCCTTTTTCGAGTGTTTTGCAGTCCTTTTGTGGGCCACGTGTTGTTACGAGGAGTTCTTCCTCGGCTGTCGTACTGTTGAGTTGCGTTGATTTTTGTGCAGCGCAGTGACTTTGCCAATACTGCAGAGCTTGTTTTACATGCCCCCCCCCCTTCTATTGCTTGTTTTTATCTTTAAGTTAAAATTGTTTCTTTTTACGTTTTGCGTTTTGCACATAACTTGCGAATCACAGCCAAACTGATAAGATTGGTTGTCAGCAGAAGTCCAACGAAAACCAAGCAGATGACTAAATCAGAAAAACGTAAAATCATCACATTAATATGATTGAGTTTTATATGATTTACTTTGCACATCATATAGGCTACCTGTGTCTTGGCATTCTTCGATTGATGCAAGTTTTGAAATTGTTAATTCTTTTCCTGTAGTAACCATTGCAGATGTCCCCCCCCCCAGTCTTAGTCGTTCCAGATTCTAGAACGATTTTTTGCAAGGAATAAGTAACAAATTTTTTACCGACGTTTGCCCGCAAAAAAACCTACGACCATGTTATAATTAAAACTTTCGTGGTTGACACCAGACAGCTTAAAAATATTTCAGTCAATATCACGTCATTAAACGGTGACCCACCGCATTATAAATCAAAATTTTCACTTTTGTAAGTTAAATTGGATTTTTCATGCAACCTACTGTTGTATTGATGTTTTGTAATCGTGGAAAATGTTGGTTCCAATGTAGATTTTGTCAGTCTATTGGTTGGTTTAAAGGTGGAAAACGATGCAGTGGTATCGACATTTGCTAAAAAAAGATAAATAACAAATTCGAAGTAACAATGACGTTTGTCTAACTTGAAACAGTTAACCCAGTTTATTTCAAATAATAAAAAGTCTCTTGTTTACCCCCCAAACACACTGGCCTGCATAATTTTTTCCAACATATTTGGAACTCGGAGTTGTGTGGTAACTTAAAACTATTGTTCTAGACCTTTTATTAATTCGTCATTGACACATTTTAATGCAATCGGTTTCAAGACGGTTTTAAGGTCAACTATGGTCACTATATCACTTCGGTAAACTAAAAGTTAATTACAAATTTGTAAAATAAAATCCCCCCCCCCGTCAATATCACGTCATTAAACGGTGACCCACCGCATTATAAATCAAAACTTTCACTTTTGTAAGTTAAATTAGATTTTTTATGCAACCTACTGTTGTATTGATGTTTTGTAATTGTGGAAAATGTTGGTTCCAATGTAGATCTTGTCAGTCTGTTGCTTGGTTTAAAGGTGGAAAACGATGCAGTGGTATCGACATTTGGTCACTATATCACTTCGGTAAACTAAAAGTTAATTACAAATGTGTAAAATAAAATTTTAAGTGTAGAAAAAAATGCAATTTAGGACCTACTTTTGTATCGATGTGGTCTATTCGTGGTAAGGGGTTCGTCCGATGTAGATGACATATGTCTATTGGCTGGTTTTTGCGTCAACAAAACACAGTGGTGTCGACATTTGCTGAAAAAAGCACATTAAATTGCGAACATCAAAAAGGATGTTGTCGGTCTTTGATTTTTGGGGGTTACCAAACTAGTGAGGATTTGCAACCGTGTAATAGATACTCGTTTAAAAAGGTATAATGTCTTAATAAAAAATAACAAAAAAGACGGGAAACCCTGAATTATTAGCATGTTCATAAAATTGGTTTTAACGAAGTCATGACTTATTGTGACCAATCCTGCTTTGTGCAGGAGTGCCAGCTGTACAGATTGGACTAAAGGAAAAATATGTTGTCGCTATTAAACGACAGAAAACTATGTTTCAACATCGAAATTACGAAAATTTAGTTTAAATTTGTTTTTATAAAATCAAAAAACAGTGTGCGGTCTTGAACCAAAATTGACACCACAAAACAAGAATCCACAATGTTTTAAGCTTAACATGCTTTCTTACCCAAGGTGGTGTTTTCATCTAAGGTATTTGTCTTGATTGCAATGGATGATGTCGTTGGTGAAATGGTTGTTGATGTTGTTAATGCAATTCCTGAATAATAATTACCACATTTACACTAACAATTGTAAGCGCGCAGCAATGTTAGTCATACTTTGGCAAATATATCTTGAGTAAGATGAACAAGGTACATCACGCCACTTGTACGATGTTTCGAGTGAATGTATCCAACCCATTATAACACAATTCTCATTTCCGTCAACGTTGTTTGGTTCACCAACAGCCCATTGTCCCACATCAACAATTGTTCCGTCCGACCATTGGAAGTCATTGGTGTTTCCTATGCGTGTTGCACCGATGTAGAGTGAGTAAGGAAAATCTAGAAACGAGTAACAAAATAATTAAGTCATTTTGGTGACTAAAGAATTTTTTAAAAGAGTCAACACTGGCATAAAATCGAATATGTTACCTTCGTTTCTTAGGTTGAGAGCATTTACCTGTCAAGATACCGATCCGGTCGATCAGATAGTTTTGTATTCCAGCTGTTTTAATATTTGCTAGTGCGGCATTTCTATAGGCACATCCAGCTTCTATTTCAGCATGTGAACTGGCATAAGGCGGGTACATTACGAGATATTCATGTCCTTGAAATGTGTGCCATGTTTCTGCCATTGTGCGTTGACCGCAAACAAACCCCCCCCCCTATAGGCACATCCAGCTTCTATTTCAGCATGTGAACTGGCATAAGGCGAGTACATGACGAGATATTCATGTCCTTGAAATGTGTGCCATGTTTCTGCCATTGTACGTTGACCGCAAACAATTAGAACAGTCAATAAAATTACCCACCAATTCATATCAATTGCAAAACCTAGGCAACTCTTTTACCGCAATTGTAGTTATCACGTAATCTAAAATCTGGCGCAACATAAAAGCAGAATGGTTTCTTTTTATTAACGTTTATCAAACACTTAATGTGATTATTTTTTATATCTTAATTTCCTGTATTTTTTCACTTAATCTTACATAAGACACCAATTGGCTGTCCATATATTATACCTACACGCAATTGTTTTTAAGAATGCATACACGACTATACCCATGGACTACAGCTATATATGGATAAATAAGCGTCTTGAACGCATTTTACCTCAGTAAATCTGACGTGTATTGTGATGATTACATCTGAGCTGCGTTGGTAGAAAAACGCCTCTAAACAATTTCCTAATTTGTTGAAACCAAAGTTTACCCAACAAACTTTACGTGTGTGACTTAACTTTGGGCATAGTTTCCTCTACTTGCAAACGTTAACGGAGAAAAAATCCCCTGTTTTGTAGGCTGTATCGTGTATGTTGACCATTCTACAATTAGGTTTTCTGAAGAATAGCCATCGTTCTAGTGCCCAGTGGTTCCCAACCTTTTTTTGTCCTGTGCCCCCCTTTTAGTCGATATTCAAATCGAATCCCGAATTTACATTAACATTTTAATCTATTTCTTGAAATTAAACTCTCGATTATAAGCTTTATAGCCTCTAATATTCTTCTTTGTACTATCATGACCTTTACTGAAAAATGTTTTATTCAAAGAATATATTCTAAATATTAGAGTCAATGCATTTAACATCTTTAACATCTATCTTGGCACAACGTACGTACATATTTTAACACTATGTGTTTATTAATTTAATATCTGCTTCGCACGGTTTTTCATTTTTGAAAACAAAAACGGCAATAAGTTGAACAGAAAAGATATTTGCATGAAAAAAAAACATAATACACAATCTTTAAAACAATGAGTGATACGCTCGATTTGGACATTTAATCTGTAAACTCAATGTATTCATCTTCTATTCGTTGGTTTTTCGTTGAATGGTGATCACCGAAAGCGTTAACATAGACAGCATATCTAAAGGGTGCAGAATCTAAAACAAAAATCGTGAAATTAGTAACTGTCAAACTTTCACGTTGTTAGTCCTTACTTAAGTAAGGAGGTAATTACCTTTCGGTGCATCGTCATTGATGTAATAATGAGCAGGATTTGATGGTTCGTGGTTAGGTTTCACTTGTTCGACATCTTGTCCAAGTTCTGAGACAGTGTCGTGTTGTAACAGACTGTCAGAAAATAGATGGCTAGGTATATTGTGTGCAAAACATGTTGGTTTGAAACTTTAAAACAAACAAGTACCATACAATCCATTATAGTTTCACAATGTTTGCCATTCCCAATAAATTCGAAAACGCTACGTTCATCCTAAATGTATTGGATTATCTGGATTGGTTTGTAAGTTTTTAAAGTTATTGTGTGGCTATGTAAATTTAGAAGCAACTGCACTCCTGTAGTCTAGTTGTTAATGTCTTTTTAGCCCTAATAGTTGAGTAATGCTTATAACGTTTGCACTTTTGTCTCATTAGGCATTGAACTTTATACAGACATACACGGTACTTACGTTGACTTCCTCTTTAACGTTATGAGTAAACATAGACTGATGACGTTGGTTGCAAGTAAAATTGCAATGACAATGACTGCACTTAGTAAGAGAGCTGCACAAAATATTTGTTGTTCATTATAATTAATCTGAAAGGAAGTTAAAGTACACCCTATTAGTGTCAGTTACAAAGCGCAATCAACTTGACTCTTGATGCTATAAAACAGACAGGGCCAAATAAAAGCCGATTTTAAACCTCTGCTTCAAAACCAGAAATCATTTATTTCATAAATTTTAAAACTATGGTTTACCTTTTTGCGTTGCATCGTCCAAAACAGAGTCAATTTGTGGAATTGACGCAACCAAATTCGTAATAGGTGTTGAACTTGTATCTTTAGAAAGAAAATAAAAACATCATCCAACAGAACTTATTTTCTTTTGTTTCAACTTACGCATAGACTTTCGTTGGCAAACATGTCCTAGCCAGAAAGAACAAAGCGCATCTGTTAACACGTAATATCCACCAGTTCTATTTGTCCAACCCATCATCACACAGTTCCGGTGTGAGGCAGCTGTACCCGGTTTCTTTCCTTTAAACTGGGTTACATTGAGAATTGTCCCATCAGTCCATTGGAAGTTCTCTGTGTCATTGATTCGGGTTGCACCAATGTGGAAGAGGTTATCCATATCTGCAAAACAGAAAGTTGAAAACTGTACTGATTTTTACCTCTTTTAATTCATTTCCACGAATATGTACATCCTTGTATGTTTTTAATTGCATACTGTTAGCAAGGTCGCTGTGAATTTTAAAGGGAGTATGTTCTGATGCTACTTTGTGAGTTGTCTGGTAAACAGAAAACCGTAGGCGTATAACATACGACCTAATGGTTCAAATTTAGCGACCCCCCCCCCAGCAAGGTCGCTGTGAATTTTAAAGGGAGTATGTTCTGATGCTACTTTATGAGTTGTCTGGTAAACAGAAAACCGTAGGCGTGTAACATACGACCTAATGGTTCAAATTTAGCGCCCCCCCCCCCATTTGTCCAACCCATCATCACACAGTTCCGGTGTGAGGCAGCTGTACCTGGTTTCTTTCGTTTAAACTGGGTTACATTGAGACTTGTTCCATCAGTCCACTGGAAGTTCTCGGTGTCATTGATTCGGGTTGCACCAATGTGGAAGAGGTTATCCATGTCTGCAAAACAGAAAGTTGAAAACTGTACTGATTTTTACCTCTTTTAATTCATTTCCACGAATATGTACATCATTGTATGTTTTTAATTGCATACTGTTCCCCCCCCCCCCCCCCCCCCCCCCCCCCCCCCCCCCCCCCCCCCCCCCCCCCCCCCCCCCCCCCCCCCCCCCCCCCCAGCTTTACTGAGAGGTATTGTGCCAAACTCACATGTTAAATTTTTCATCCTGACCTCCAGAAAGTTTTGCAGTTCGGTTGTTTTAACAATCGCCAATGAAGCATTTTTCGCGGCACATGCAATTTCAGAGTCCGCATGTGATTTTCTAGAGTATTCTATGAGATAATCCATTCCTTGAAAGGTTTGCCATGTTTGCGACTTGGCAAGTCCAAACATAAAAATAATTGCCACTACGTTTGATTTCATGTTAAAAACAACTGTCTGAAACAAAAACATAGTTATTTATCAACTATACGCTCCACCTTGTTACAAAATTAATAAATAAAAAATGGTAGGGTTTAAAATTCCGAATAACGCAGCAGGGCGAATTTACCTATCTAATCAACTATTCATAGCAAACTGCTATCATCAATGCTCACAACTTTTTGTTTTAACCAACTAATGTGCCAAATGCATAATCATTCTATCATGAATTTATAACTTTATTACAAAAAACAACTGTATCTTTTCCTAACCGTTCCTATGCCTAAGCCAAGACTCGCACGTCTTATTGGGGCTAGCAAACACGCCATAGACTTTATAGCCGTACGAGGGAAATTACACGTCACAGCGGAAGTTGTTGATAGGGATCAAACCTCATTTGCATATTCTGAAGCAACCCGTGAGCTCAGCTAATACTGATGTGCATATTAAACGTTATACGTCAAACAAAATTTTAAACTGATCGAAACTTGGGACTAATCACATGTGAAACGAGGATATTTTTTGTTATGGGAAGATACTATACACCAGTGCTCTTCAACCGGGGTTCCGCGGAACCCTAGGGTTCCGTACAACCCGTACAGGGGTTCCGTGAACTTTAAGAGTCGCACAGGGGTTCACAGCGGTTTGGTGTAGCAATTCAAACAAAGAATGATTCATAATGTCATTGTTGTGAACAGCAATGCTCGCCTGTACGATCTAGTTAACCTTGGTTACACCATTGATCAATTGTGACGTAATAAACACAGTCTTGATACACTATGGCTATAAGTTGCAAAAATGTAGAAACGATCGATCCAAGCAACATGGCATTGCGTTTTAGTGAATCGTTTAATTGAAGTCAACTTTTGCGCTTGGGGTGTGTTAAGTAAAATGTATGTTTTTTATTGATACTTGTATTACATTAAAATTATTTTATGGGGGGTTCCGCAAAGTTTGACAAAACACCTTGAGGGTTTCGTTCCACTAAAAAGGTTGAAGAGCACTGCTATACACAGTTGTTGGTGGACTAGTCTGCAAATGGGATTCAAAAATTACTGTTTAGAATCAATTTTTTTAGTTGCTAATCTGCCTGTTTCTGAAAAAAACGTGCTGGAAAATAGCTATTAATTAGAATTTGCAATGTTTGTTAGGAAGATATGCTATTGATGGTGAGCATTTTTAATCTTACAGACAATGTTTTGATTCACTGTTGCTACAACGTTGCATGTCTTTTCTTGTTTCATCTGAATGGAAGATGGGGAAAAACGCCCTTTTTCCAACAGGCCATTGTAGAGCCAAGACCCGGAAAAATTGTGACGTTTTTAAATGAAGTAAAAAAATTAAAAATATTCATGAAACCTTGCGGACAGGGGCTTTTGTAAAGTGTTCATTTAGGTGTATGCAAATGAGTCGTGACCGGTAACTGACGCCATACACGTTGTAAAATTAACGCGTAGTTTGCTTTGACAGTGATTTACAATATATGGTTCCCAACCTATGGGTCGCGACCCAAAGTTGGGTCGCCTGAAGATTCTGTTGGGTCGCCTGTTTTTGTGACAATAAGAGATTTACTCTTTGACTTCGTTTCGTGGCGTTTTTTCCCCAAGGCTTTTAATCAGGATTCTTCAACTGGGGCGAGTTCAACATTACAGATTGTATGAATATGTAAGCTTACAAGAACTGTGAAACTCAGCTAACTTTATCTTACAAGCAGATAAAGTGTTTGAATTTATTGTGTTGACTGGCGATTGTTTGTGCTTTTTGTGATCTCGAGAGCAAGGTTGGGCATCTAATTAGCCACAGGAACTTGTTTCGGTTTCACATTTCCTGTATAGGCTTAATAGTGCTTCCCAAACTGCGTATTTGTATCATTCAATTTGGTAAATGTAGTGTAATTTGATGTTGAATGTATGATTCTCCTCTACCGAATAATGCCCTATTGTTTCAACAAAAAAGGGCATTGTTTGCGCATAATTGTAATATTATTTTGTCTATGATGTAACAAACTGTTTTAAATTGTTGCTCCAAAATAATGTCAAGACAACTTGGCGTAATAATGGTTAATTCTGTTTGTGACGTCATATTGGCTGATGATGCTTTGAGCCGACTCAAAGGTTCGCGCTTAATGGAAATGTTTTGTCGAAAAAACGAATAGTGTTTGTTTGATTTTTAAATTTTCCAAACTGGCGTAATAATTTTCGAAAAGCATACCTGATATATAGGCAAAATTTCAACCGAAATAATAAGAATGCGTATCCATGGGTCGCGAGAATCCACAAAACAAAATTTTGGGAAGGATTTGGGTCGCATCAAAAAAAGGTTGGGAACCACTGATTTATATACTCTGAACATGCGCTTTTTGCAGCATTATGCGAATGAAATTGTTAATATGTATTAGAGATAGTTTTAATACAGTATCGATGAAGTCGACTTTTCGGGTATGTCGTAATTACTTCGGCTTTTGCTTTTTAACAATAAAGTCTGCAATACCTGGTGGCACTCAACGCGTGCCAAGGTGGCATTCAAACTGTTGTTTTATGGCACGTTAAACGATTTGCGTGTATTTTGTGATGAGCTACTTTGAACTGTCTCATTGTTTTCAGTTGCTTTTCATTCAACTAGTTTTGAACTTTAGCCTACACGCACAAATCTGTCTGCTTTGTGTACATTATTGATGTCAGCTGACACGAACCACTATTACTCAAAGTCATTTCCCCATGAAAATAACAAGTAAATTGACACCCGTCGCTTAAAAGCTTTCCGACCCGTGGTTTGAAAGCTAACCCTAATGCTTATATAACTGTAACACATCTGGGGTTAATCCAAGATCAGGCGTATAAACCTATACGACAAAGGCTTTATCTTTAAGCGTATGTTTGGCAATTTGCTCTGAATTCACTGTTTCAAAAAACTATAATGTTTAGAGTTGATAATAGCTGTAATCCCGTTAGGATTAATCATAAAAAGGGGGGCCAGGATACAACTCTCCAAGCACAGCGTGTAGTCAGATTACAATATTTAGAATGTCAGTCCTTCGACCCCCCCCCCCAATTTGCTCTGAATTCACTGTTTCAAAAAACTATAATGTTTAGAGTTAGATAATAGCTGTAATCCCGTTAGGATTAATCATAAAAAGGGAGACCAGGATACAACTCGTCAAGCACAGCTTGTAGTCAGATTACAATATATAGAATGTCAATTATTCGGACGCGCTTGCTGTTTTGCCAAAATTGTTGCCTGAATTCTATTGACTGGTCCTTTAAAGGTCTTGAACTGTGATTCTCAAACGCGTCTCTCAGGTCCGCATGCTGCTCCCAACTACTTATTTTGCGGCTCCCACCAAACCCCAGAAAACCGCGCTTCACACACTTAAAACCTACCATTTGGCTCCAACAATAAAAACGTTTGAGAACCACTGGTCTTGAACGTCGCCAATTTGTTGAGATTCTAAACTAGGTCCAACCTCGTAGGGAACACAGGTCGAATCGATGCTGTGTGACGTTACTCCCAAAGTCAGCGTAATGCACTTTAACGTCTTATTCTTGAATGGGTAAATTGTTCGCGCACTCCGCTCACATCGGAAATCATTGCGGCGATCGTGTTTAACGTTTGTGGGTAAAACGTTTGTGGCTCAGTATGTGTATTGAGTAATGACCATAGTTCAAATAAAAAACTGTGAATAGGTTGTAAAAGATATGTTTGCAAGGAAAATTAGCACAAAACTGTTAAAACACAGTAAGTCAAAAGCTCGAAAATAAATTATTTACACTTTTTATTCCGTGAGCTCAATATATTCTTCTTCTATTTGTTGGTTTTTCATTGAGTGCTGATTGCCGAAAGTGTTAACATAAACAGCATATCTAACAGGTGCAGAATCTGGAACAAAATATACCATATTTATAATTGGTACTTGAATTGTTTGTGAGGGTAAACATACCTTTATGTGCATCCTCATTTATATAATGTTGAGCAGGATTTGATGTTTCATTGTTGAATTTCATTTCTTCTAAATCTTGTCCGCGTTCAGAGATTATGTCGTGACGTATCACACTGTCGTAAAAAAAACTTATGCAACTTAGTTCCCCCCCCCCGACCACCAATTTTGGTGTTAGTTTCCACGACTACCATTTACAGTGTATTATGTTGGTGTATTCAACCCAACATGTTGATTCAATACAAAAACATATAATATATTTATGTTTGAATAAGAAATCGCAGTTTCCACTTTTTGTTAAATTCGAAAACGTTGCGGTTTTCCAAAAAAAAGTTGATGTTGGATCATCCACATTCTTGTTAGAGTTCATAAAGCCGTTGTGTGGCTATGTAGGTAACTACTGTGGTCTACCTGTTATTGTATTTTTGGGGAAATACAACTCCTTACAATTTGAGGATGATTTTTTGTACTGTTTCAATCTACGGACATTACAATAAAGTTGGTACTCACGTTGCTTTGTTCTTTAACTTTATGAGTAAACATAGACTGATGACGTTGGTTGCAAGTAAAATTGCTACAGCACTTAAAAGGAGAGCTGCATAAAACGTTTGTTATTTATCAGTATTTTCCTTAAAATTTGCCAAATTTTGTGACAAGCTAGATGCTGTAAAACATAATTTATTTAGGATCAATTTGAAAGTATTATTATTTTTTCGGCTGATTTTAGACCATTGATTTGAGGCAAAAAAATAATATTAATTTTCAAACTATGATTTACCGTTGCGCGTTGTATCGTCTGATAAAAGCACAGTTCGTGGTGTTGAGCCAACCATTTTCGTCATAGGTTTTGAACTTGTATCTTAAAATAGAGAACCAAAAAATCACACCACAAAAACCTCAATTAAGACTCCCGTATTTTACTTACGTATAGACCTTCGTTGACAAACATATCCCAATTCGACCCAACAAATCATATTAAGCATATAAAAATATCGAACAGTTTTATTTGTCCATCCCATAAACACACAATTTCGGTTTCCTGAAGCTTTACCCGGTTCACCACCTTTAAACTGGGTTACATTAAAGCTGGTCCCATCAGTCCATTGATACGTCTCTGTATCATTAATTCGTGTTGCACCAATGTAGAATAAATTATCCATATCTGCAAAAACAAAAGTTTGAACACCATTTTTTCGAGCTTTGTTTAACGATCTGAAATAACAGCATGGTTTACCGCACAACTACAAAATGATTGTTTGTCTGTTATGACATATATTAGGTCAAAAAACGATGTTTGGCTGCAGCAAAATAGTTACATGTAGTCGTCAGTGCGTCATGTTTTCATATTTTTTATTAGTGTCTGGTACAAAAATGTAATTTTCCCAGGATTCGAAACCATCGTCTTACCATCAAATTTAAGTGCAATATTTCTAACCTATATTTAATTTACATGTAAAATTTTCCATCTTGACCTCTAGAAAGCTTTGCAGTTGAGTTGTTTTAACATTCGCAAGTGAAGCATTTTTCGCGGCACATGCGGTTTCAGAGTCCGAATATGATTTCAATGTGTTGTCTATTAGATAGTCCATTCCGTTAAATGTATGCCACGTTTGCGACTTAGTAAGTCCAAACAACAAAATAATTGTCACAAAGTATGAATTCATGCTGAAGACCTCACTGAAACAAAAAAACTTTGCCTTTACCCTAAACCCCAGCTCTGCCTTAAAAAACAAAAAATCTTAATAAAAAATGGCAACAAAAGAAGCAGAAAACTTGGGTTTTAATTAGCTAATAAGCCAACTACATAGTCATTTCACTTTTACTTTATAACTTTAGGGCCAAAAAGGAATACCTGTAACTGTACCAAAACTCTTTTGCTCTTATACGACTAGCAAACACACCGTAGACTTCATAGCCGCATAGAGAAAAACGGCGCGCCATGGCGGAAGTTGTTGAAAGGGATCAAACCTCCTTTGCATGTCGTGAAACAATTCATCAGCAGAACTAATACTGATGTGCATATTAATCTTAACGTCATAGAAATTGTGTAAAGTCAACTGATCAGAACTTGGAACAAATCACATGTGACGCGAGATTAGGTTTTGTTTCGGTATGTCACTGTACGCAGTTGATGGTTGCTTGGTCTGTAAATGGGATTTGAGATGTTATTTTCAAGTCAATTTTGTTATCGGCAATTTGCTCGTTTCTAAAAAACATAAAAATGATCTGGCAAATAACAACAAAATAGCATTTAATTGGACAAGGTTTGCTGTGACAAAAAATACTTTTGAGTTATACAGTATTGTATTCAATACAACAAACAACGATCGTACACTAATCAGCAAAAGGTGTACGAAAGAAAGAAACCAGTATGATTTCGAAATGACTGAATCAATTTTTTTTTAGTTTTAGAATAAACTATCTTGTGATCAGTATCTTTACCAAATAAACAAAAGCGTAACTGTCACATGTGCTTTCAAAACAAAGTCTTGTATTTGATTAAACTGTTTATAACAAGTATATATTTGTGGTGAAATTTTTATTAAACCGGTTCTGAATATTTTAAACACGATAGACCAAAGCAAAGATAACTTAATTGGTATTTGGCATTATCGCAACAGATTTTAACACGGACCCTTCTATTGAGCTTTCTTTGCATTTTAGAGCCTTACTCGTGATTGAATTGGTTTACCTTAGTGCAGTGGTTCTTAACCTTTTTGGTGAAATTTCCCACTGAAGTCAATCAACAAGTTCAAATTTCCCTCTCTTTGTTATTTTTATACTGATCCCCCCCCCCCAAAAACATAAAAATGATCTGGCAAATAACAACAAAATAGCATTTAATTTGACAAGGTTTGCTGTGACAAAAAATACTTTTGAGTTATACCAGCGGTTCCCAAACTGGGGTCCGCGGTCCTTTAGGGGTCCGTGAGGCAATTTTGGGGGGACCGCGAAGCGGTTGAA
>QLIY01000601.1:72407-100651 GCA_003260075.1 Phallusia mammillata
AAGGCCTGATCTGGTTTGTAGGCCGGAGTTTGGTGAGCCCTGACTTGCACAATTTCCCTCTACATGCACTGAATTTCCCATTAGTGGGAAATTTCCCACCGGTTAAGAACCACTGCCTTAGTGTGACTGTATTTACCAATACTACATTCACAGCTTAAACACACAAAAAAGCGTGGGAGACATTGCCCCCCCCCCCTTCCCACCGGTTAAGAACCACTGCCTTAGTGTGACTGTATTTACCAATGCTACATTTACAGCTTAAACACACAAATAAGCGTGGGAGACATTGTAATTGACTTTATTGATAAACTTGTGCTCATTCAATACTTAACGAAGATTTTACATATGTGTGTGAAATTGTTTGATTCCCATTGTATGTCAGTAAAAAACATTTAAGCAAAGGGAAGTTTAAACCAGTGTTTCAAATTATGTGGCTAGCCGGTGATACGAGGGAAACCTGCATTTATCTGATATTACTCGTCAATTGTAATATAGTCGGCTTCTATTTGTGGAATTTTCGATGCGCCCTGCTTCTCAAGATGAAGTGCTGCAAACGCATAACACATAGTTATTACACGGTGAGTCCATTAGAGAATGTGGGAACCTACCATTTTGTGCATTCTCGTTTATGTAGCAATGACCTGGGTTTGATGTTTCGTTGTTCGGTTGCTCGTCCAACTTCCATTCAGGGACTTTAGTTTCTCGTAGATGGCTGTCAAATAATAATAATATTAATAATAACAAATTACTGGTGATGCACTGCGAGTTTCGCACGGCTGAAACTTTCAGATAAATAAAGGCTACGACAATTTGTCGACAAATCAAGGCATAGTTCGTTGTCTCCGCTAAACCCAAGCCCGACGTCTGCAAAGTTTTAGGCTTTCATTCGGTCTTTATGTTGCAAAAATATTTGGTGTCTTATAAATCTGTCAAGACATCAGAAATAAGAAACGGGATTTAAATGTAAAATTTATTTAGCTTGTTGGTCAAATATGTAGTTTCGGCCGAAACTTTTAATTTTGGGTCGATGCATCACTATATATAAACGTATTACGTAATTGTGTGGGGAATTGTAAGTTATTAATTAAATGCAATATTGAGAGAAACAAAAAAAAGGATTATGTATAGAGGTTTATTGTCAGTACGTTTGAATGCCTTTCTACCGCTACTCATAACACACTTACTTTATTTTTTTCTTCAACTTTACAATCACAACAAGACTGATGGCATTGATTGCAATTAACAATGCAATAACGACAGCTGCGGTAATGAGAAGGGCTACAGAAAGAGTATTGGATTAATTAAGGGTTTAACGGTAGGAAGATTTTAATTTACCTTACCTAGCCTATTTTGCTCACTTTACGACCTGCTAAATTTGTTGTCTGACTTCCAGATGTTAAATGTATTAATTAATGTTACCAGTAATTAATTAATGCTACCAGTAATTAATTTAAAAGTTTAAAAGTTTTCTTTGACAATCTTCAAAGGAATTTGCTTTTTCAGACTTTCTTTTAGTTGTAACCCTTTCAAATGTTGGACGTAATTATCACAAATTCATTAATAAATTTCGAATCATTGCCTTGCTAATTTTTATTGATTATACTTTCAATTAAAACATCAAACTCAAATAGGCCAATCTAAACATTTTCTGTTAGCAAACTGTTTGATTGAAATAATCTGTGGTATATAAACCAAACAGCACACAACAATGTGACAAAAGTGATTGTACGTATTCCGCAAATAAAACCAGTATGCCCTTTTGCCATACGTTAAAAATGCATTTACATCAAGGTTGTGTTACCGCGTTCCGTTGTATCGTCCGAAGAAGACACATTTTCTAATGGTGACGTAATCATGGCGTTGCTCGTTAATGAGATAGTTCCTAAAGATACACAAGCGTAAAAATCACACATGCAAGATAAAATGACAAAATGCCGTTGCTATAATTTTTCTAAGAGTAAAACAACTTTTTCTTAACCTTTAGTTGCACTACAGCATTTGTATTTATTTAGAGCAAAAATGTTACCTGCTTGCGTAGTTGTTTTATCCGGAAAAGACACAGTTCCCATCGATGATGGATTTAAAGCCTTCCCAGAGTAAGCGATTGTACCTGAAGTAAAATTCAGTCTCTGTTTATTTAAGGCAGTGCTTTTCAAAGTGTGTGCCGCTGTAATGTGTACAAGTGTGTCGTGATAGATTTTCAAATGTGACGCAAAAACTTTGTTTTTTCTGGTCCCACTCTCATTTTGTGCTTTAGGTCTTGTCAAACACAACAACTTACAAGCAAAATTAGAACCACAGCATATTTGTTTTCAAAAGCAGTTTTGTTTGCATTTTTTACATGTAGGTGCCAAAAAGATTGTTTGATCAACTTTTTGCGATTTTGTCGTGCAATATGACCCTTGAAAGCCTAAAACCCACTGAGTTCAGGAAACACTGTTTTAAAGGATTAGGGAATGTTTTTAAAAAGTTGCCCATGGTAAATCGGTATGCCGCAGAACAGGTTATAAATTACAGAAATAAAAGGCGAAATCATTCTTAAATGTATACTTTTTCAATAACAAAACGTTGGTGTTGATGAAATGCGGTCGATCATATAAGGAAAAGATTAGGAAACAAGGACATAGCACGTACCTTTTCTTGTCGTCAGTTGTAAGGATGTTCGTTGACAAATGTATCTGGTTTTTAATGAGCAGGAAGTATCAACCCATTTGTAGGACCGGGTTAATATTTCACTTAGACCCATGATAACACAGTACTCGTTTCCCCTAAAATTGTTCGGTTCCCCTTCGCGCCATTGCGTTACTCTAACAATTGTCCCATCTGTCCATTTAAAATTGAGAGTGCCAATAACTCGTGTTGCACCAATATAGAGGGAGTAGGGGTAACCTGCACAACAGTAAATAGAACCCTTTAGAATGCGTCGTAACTACATTTTGTAAGGTTGACATATTTTGCTTAAAATAATTCCACCCTCATTGGTGTAACTGTTGAGCTAATTACAAGACTGCAGGTTTTATTACAACCAGTTTTTTTAGATGTTATTAATTTGTATCCAAATATATACATGATGCTTTCATTACTTTTACTACTTGTTAAAAAGTAAGTTAGTTGTAACAGAATTTAAAACAAAGGTCTTCCTTTGAGATATAAATTTTGCATCTTACTTGTAATAGTCCCTATCTTGGACACCAAAAAGTTTTGCACTTCGGTTGTTTTTACATTTGCAAGCGAAGCGCGTCTTTCAGCACAATCAGCTACAGCCTGTGCGTGTATTGATAGTACGTTGCCAATTAGGTACTCCTGTCCCTGAAAAGAATACCAAAACTGCGATTGGACGAGGGCGGGCAGCAAAATAATTATGAACATGTATGGCTTCATATTGACATCCTTGCCTGTTCACAAAAAAATGTTAGCAAACAAAACTGTCCAATACATTCAGGCATATTACAAATGTATATTTAATTACAATTTCCCAAAACACGTTGGAAAATAGGCAGTGCTAATATATCAAAAAACGCATAAATTATTCGAGATTAGCGTATGAAAAAGATAAACATTTCACTGTTGTTCTGCATTAAACACATTAGGCTTGATCGCGACACTTCTAAACTAAGCACCATCCACACTAGTAATGTACCAAAGTTTCAGTAGGCCGAAACATATTTATGATTTGTGGTTGTTAAAGTTGTTTTGTTGTCCAAATTGACTTATTGTTACAGTTTTGCCTCACCATTAATTTACCTAATTTATAGCAAGGAATATTAAATAATAAACATTCAATACTGCTTTACCGAAAACACTAGTTTAATTTCACCGCAAGCCTATTGTCCCACATCTAAACTTGTTCCGAATTTCTACTGCAAATTGTTCGTGTTTTCAATGCATGTTACTCAAGGAAAATAGAATAGGGGTAGACAACAATTTTAGCCAATCATTTCACTAAAAAATTTGCTATTCATTCTTCTGCAACTTTTCGACCTTTTCGAATTTTACACATTATGGCATTTTGTTTGCTGAACATCCAGTTTCATCTTCAACAAATCAATAGACATGCGGCAAATGAACAACGTGATAAATGTCACGTTCCTTGACCAACAAGTTACACCAGGAATATGAACTTCATCGAAAGTAAGTTCATGTTACTTGTGTTGATTTACTTCAAATGAAACCAATCCTTCTATTTACATAGCTGAATTTGACTTTGTTTATAGTAGGCGCCTTTACCAAAACAGTCGCCCCCCCCCCCTTGTTTGCTGAACATCCAGTTTCATCTTCAACAAATCAATAGACATGCCTCATATCAACAACGTGATAAATGTCACGTTCCTTCACCAACAAGTTACACCAGGAATATGAAAGTAAGTTCTTGTTACTTGTGTTAATTTAGTTCAAATAAAACCAATCCTTCTATTTACATAGCTGAATTTGACTTTGTTTGTAGAAGGCTCCTTTACCAAAACAGTCGTCCCCCCCCCCCCCCCCCCCCCCCCCCCAGAGGGGGATGCAGCCGGTGCGCCGCACCGGGACTCATGAGAGTCTAGAGGGGCCACAATTATTAAGTTGAAAAATACAAAGTTAAATGTGTATGCATATTTATTGTTGTTCCAAACTGAAAAGTGTTGATGATGATTTGCCGATTGTGGATTTGTTGTTAGTGTAATAGGCCCTACACTGCATGGTTACTGTATCTGCGTGAGCAAAATTCCGAACGGTTTTAATAAATATATTAGGCGACAATAAATATGCGTTACCCCCCCCCCCGCACCATCCACACTAGTAATGTACCAAAGTTTCAGTAGGCCGAAACATTTTGAGCCAACATGCTGTTTTGTCCTTCTTTCGGTTGCGGCACGGACTTTTACAAAATCGGTCGATATCCAAAAGGTCACTGTGTCTGTCCTAAAAGTGCACGATTTAACTTTTCTGTATTTTTTTCATCACATATAACGTATTTTTTATGTTAAGTTACTTCTTAACGCCTTTTCAAAACACTTTCTTGCATTCAAAACAACCAAAACCAAGCACTTTATACATGGGCCGCAGTACACGTAATTATTTAGGGATCAAACGCTTTTTGCATGCCGAAACGAAACGTTTTTAGAACAACCGCTGAGAAACAACACGACGACAGTCACTGTTATGCATGTATTAAACAACTTTCGTGCTATGTGTCAGTAAAGTGTTTAAACTTTTTTGCGTTTTTTTATTTATGTTTTATTAACAACACACGGCTATGTTGTAATGGACTGATGCTGCTCTCAAAAGATTACTTTTTTACGTTGATGTCACGTTTAATACCTAACAGAGGAGTTATAGCGTTAAGGCATTTGCAACATACGTACACGAGTTATGCAGATGAACCACCTTCTCTATCTGACAAACCACACGAATCTAACATAATTCGTGCCGTGCATAGACGTAGACAGGGAAGTAAGTATATGTGTTTGTTTAGAATAATTATTTTCACTGATGAACACAATGACAGCTCTCGTTTTAAGTATATGCTGTTTCTGCTACAATCCAAAATTATGTTTTAATTTTGTTGTAAAATATTTATGATTTGTGGTTGTTAAAGTTGTTTTGTTGTCCAAATTGACATATTGTTACAGTTTTGCCTCACCATTAATTTACCTAATTTATAGCAAGGAATATTAAATAATAAACATTCAATACTGCTTTACCGAAAACACTAGTTTAATTTCACCGCAAGCCTATTGTCCCACATCTAAACTTGTTCCGAATTTCTACTGCAAATTGTTCGTGTTTTCAATGCATGTTACTCAAGGAAAATAGAATAGGGGTAGACAACAATTTTAGCCAATCATTTCACTAAAAAATTTGCTATTCATTCTTCTGCAACTTTTCGACCTTTTCGAATTTTACACATTATGNTTATGGTGTGAATTCGTCGTGTAAATTATGGTGTGAATTGGCACATAGTTAAATTCTGAAAACACTTGGTTAGCTTAAGTTCCTTGCATGTGCTTTCGGTTGATATCTAATTGTGGCTATGTGACAAGCGATATGAAAAATGCGTCTGTACCCCCCCCCCCCCTATATATATATATATATATATATGTATTATTAAGTCGTCGTGTAAATTATGGTGTGAATTGGCAAATAGTTAAATTCTGAAAACACTTGTTTAGCTTAAGTTCCTTGCAAAGCTGTTTGAATGTGCTTTCGGTTTATATCTGATTGTGGCTATGTGACAAGCGATATGAAAAATGCGCCTGTATTACTCAATTTAGCATTGCCATTTCTAAACAGGCCATGTTGTATCCTGGTTACGTATTTAGAAAAACCACAACTTGATGTCAATTTGTGTTTTCTTTAACTGCACAAAATTCTGAAGCTCATTTATAATTAGATTTGGCACCCTAACCGTAATTTCCAATATACTCCACATATCACTTTTAAAAATGGGGTTTAAGAAAGCAAACGCAAATAGATATTATCAAACAAAATATGTAGCATTAGAGTCAGTGTAATTAACACGTTAGAGTTCAGCATAAGTTACTCCGTGGTTTTATTAACTGCCTTTACATCAAAGGTATGTTTCAAATCAAATTTTCACCCTTGAGAAACTACGTCGACTTGACGTATGAGCAAACATTTCGAAGGTAAATCAGACCGCGGAGATGACTGTTGTTTGCCGTATCCCGGGTTTTAACAGTTTGTCAAAAAGTGATTTGAAATGTTTGCTTCAAAAGGGATTTCCAAATTATAATTAGCTGCTAACCGGACAAAGAAGTAAAACCGTCTTGCGAGCTAGGCAAGTATTAGTAAACCATGGTTTGTGGTTGCAATTTTTATTTCTTACAGTTTTTTTTCCCCCCCCCCGTAAAACCGTCTTGCGAGCTAGGCAAGTATTAGTAAACCATGGTTTGTTGCAGTTTTTATTTCTTACAGAGGTTTTATTGCATTATACCAGTGTACTCTGAATTGCGTTGATAGTTTTATTTGACAAATTTGACAAAAAGAAACTGGTTGACGCGGCGATATGAAACGATTCTGGTTGACGATTTATGTATTGTTTCTAGTTTCAAGCATACAGGCGACTTCCAGTCCCAACGAGTGTAAAAGCGGTACCCAAGATGAAACACGTAAGTAATAAATTAAAATGCATCTTACACAAACATTAACGTCAAAGAAATACAGAAGAACACGCCAGGAGCATCTTACTTGTTTTCCAGATTGTCTATAGCAAAATATCGAGGAAGAAAATAAGGCCCTTGAAGTCGTTTATCGACAAACGTTGATATACATGCGATTAAGTTGATTACAGTTTGCATACCTTGTTGCTGCTTTTGCAGTTAGGCAGTGTCAACTAAAGAAACTTCATAGATTTGGCGATTTTACTCTGAAAGGGTGTCGTGAACAAGTTTTGTTATAGTTTGGTTTGGTATTTCCTTTGTGAAAAACTAATGAATTTTAACAGTTTAAAAAATAACAAATTTTAAACTTGATCGTTTTTCACTTTAAAGAGTACGAGTATATTATCGTGGTCGACAACAGTGTCACTTATTCTGAAGCTAAAGCAGCATGTACAGCAATGAGTGCTACTCTAGCCAATGTGAAAACAGAAGACATATTAAACTACTTGGACGACCGCATTACGAACGAAGGTGGGATGAGAACTTTTTTTTACAGCACTTGAAGTAAAACCATTTTTTAATTGCAAGCATCTGGACAGAATTCTATATTGGAGCAACTCGTGTCGGAGATACTGACCAATTCCAATGGACAGATGGTACGTGCGTTGAAGATGGACATTGGGGCGCCGGAGAACCAAATAACCTTGGAGGGATTGAAGACTGTGTGCTTATGGGATGGTTTTCGCCGCCTAACAGTTGGAATGACGAGAAATGTTCTTATACTGCAAATTACATTTGTCAGCGAAATTCATCTTGTAAGAAAACAAAAAATCCCATAGCGCGAAGTTATTATTTGTCTTTAATAAACACAAAAATGTTATTTTGTACTTACCCCCCCCCCCTCGCCGCCTAACAGTTGGAATGACGAGAAATGTTCTTATACTGCAAATCACATTTGTCAGCGTAATTCATCTTGTAAGAAAACAAAAAATCCCATAGCACGAAGTTATTGTTTGTCTTTAATAAACACAAAAATGTTATTTTGTATTTATATATTTCAGCTATGACCACCCCACCAACAGCACCATGTAAAGATAATGATGCAACTTCTGATGATTTAGGTCAGTGTTTCTGACCCTTTTTTCTGTTCCGCCCCTTTTCAGCTACATAATTTATAAACGTCGCCCTCAAACTATATAAAAATCAAATCGATGTTATTTCACGTACAAAATGAAATATCAATTGAGAGCTTAATCTCTTTGGCAAATTAACTGCTACAGTCTCCAACTACCCCTTAATGAAAGCAAGCGCCCCAGTTGAGAACTACTGATTTAGATAATCATATAAACCTACTTGTTTTAGTGCAGTTTTAGTTCTGATTTTGGATGTTTAGACTTTGAAAATATCCTAAATACACTTTTTTGGTTTCTTTTTAGTGCACGAGTATATCATCGTTGAAAGTTACGTGAATTCGTATTCTGAAGCCGAAGCCGGATGTGCAGCAATGGATGGTACACTTGCAAAAGTTACCACATCTCAAATACATGATTATCTTGCTAATTTAATTACTAGTTCAGGTAAAGCAAAGTAAATAGATGGTGCTTCATTTACAAAAATAAATTTTGCTGACCGAATCCTACCATATTGTTAAAATGAAACTGCTTTGTGGATGCAGGTGATCACAGTGTCAGGCACTATTTGTTTGATATCTTTGAGTGAATGTTTGACCTGAAGTCGTGAAGTTGAAAATAGAAACAGCTTTTGTTTGATGTGTGTCGATGTGTTTTGCAACATAAACATATGTGCAGTCGCCACTGCCTTTCCCCACGTGTTGCATGTTTTGACGACTTTTCGTCACTTGATATCATCGCTTTAACCGACTGAGATGCGTTAAACTGTCATTGCAGCATCCTACTCATCCCATTATTATATTGGAGCAACACGGATAGCAAATACCGAACAATTCCAGTGGTCTGATGGCACGTGCGTTGTTGGTGGCCAGTGGAATGGTGGAGAACCCAATGATATCGGGGGAGATGAAAACTGCGTTTTTATGGAGTACTTTCCTTCGTACTTATGGAACGACCGTGTCTGTTCCTATTCAGCAAATTACATTTGCCAAAAAAACATTGCAGGTATTACGGATTCTAAAATCCTTGTTTTGTTAAAGGCCAAAAATTGTTTACAAGATTAATCACGTGTTGTTGATATGTCGAGGGTTCTGTCTAAATCAAGTTTTGTAACAAAGTATCCTCTGCCATAATGCTGTATTTTGTTCAACAGCAACTAGTGACGAAACTACACAATCAGCTTTGTGCGAGGCCAATACTGCAAAGTCGCTTGACACAGGTAAAACAACATTCTTTATTTCATTTTTATAGTGTTTTATGTCCTGCTAATGTATGTATCGTTTTTCATTGCATATTTATTCTTTAAGTTATTTAAGTTGCGTTGTAATTACTTTTAGAGTTTTGTTTTTGTTTTTAGAATATGAATATATTATCGTGGCCGACTCCTTTAGTAATTTTCTCGAGGCTAAAGCAGCATGTGCAGCAATGGGTGGTACTCTAGCTAACGTGAAAACAAACGAAACACAAAACTTTTTGGACGACCGCATTGCCAACGAAGGTGAAGTAATCAATTATTTTGCAGAACACACGAATAATTTTCGCATTCGTATTTGCGTAGGCAGTTGGGGTATGTTTTATATTGGAGCAACGCGAATTGGAGACACTGACCAATTCCAATGGACAGATGGAACGTGCGTTGAAGATGGACACTGGGGCGATCCAGAACCAAATGATACTGGGGGAGACGAAGACTGTGTGCTCATGGGATGGTATTGGCCACCTAACAGTTGGAATGATATTTACTGCTCATTTACTGCGGGCTACATCTGTCAGCGAGGTAAAGAAATTTGTAGCCAGAACTTTTCTTTCATATTATTGCATTCTGTAAACCAGGGGAGCACAACCTTTTTGCTACGACGGCCGCATCGCGGATGTTTATTTCACCAACGGCCGCCATTTGCCTTCTTGTTTTTGTTTCAATAATACTGATCCAAAGAAATTGGTTTATATCATATATAAATACAATCTAAATGCGCTCAAAAAGTCCAGATAAACTTCTAGCTTGGTGCATAGATGGAGCTGCACAATATGAAGATCAGTCTTACGTTTTGTTCGTATTGTATGCAAACAATAAACGTACAAAAAGTCTGATGCTATGTCTACTGGGCTGGTAATACTCTTTTAGTACCACAAAAACTATTGAGAGAAGTTTAAAAGGCAAAATATTTAGGAAAAGAGTTTAGTTACGTCACCAGTACATGCATTTTGTGAGACATGTTCAGGCCGCACAAACCCGTCTCTGCGGCCGCAGGTTGTGCACCCCTGCTGTAAACCATTGAAACGTATATAATTTTGCCTTTACAAGTCTTAGCTACGATCAGCACAAGTCAATAAGCCAACATTTTTATTTGTTAATTTTTTACAGCCTTTGGCGTACAAACATAATCAAATGTGTTGTACTTCTGAAGTACGTACCGTTCAACATAGTTTTCCTTATAACCCAGAGGATGGCACACCGCTTAGATTTCGATGCCCGGCAGTCAGTTTCACTACTTCTGCAGGAACTTGAACGAACAGTTCAATGGGGCCTGACTAACATATATATTTGAAGTTTCGGGTCATGATTCGTTCTTGGGAGCGTCCTGGGGTCGAACACCGTGAAACCTCTATTTGAAAAGATTTTGTTTCTATGCTGAAGAATTTAAAATAACATGTGATCGTTTAACATGATTTTTTGACCATTTAAAAAACTTTGATTTAGATGCATCAAAGACATCATCAAATATGCCAGATTCTTCAACGGTTCCTACGCCCAGCACATCAACGAAAAATAACGAAGGTAGTTTATGCTTAAACATGATCTAATCAAGTGTCAAGTCTACCATTCCTTTTTAACTACGAGAAAAATCAAGGTGGTTAGCCAAAAAACTGCATTTTCGACCCCATTTTTCACTTTGATACAAGTCGTGCTCTTAAAAAGTCTATTATAATAGACTAGAGAGTGTATACACCATATTAACCCGTGACGTTACATAGATAACGAAATAATTAGATTTACACTATCATACAAGATCGATAACTAATTATTGTGAGTTAAAAAGTAAGTTTTTTAGCCACACAAGACGACAGTTCATCTTGTGAAGACAATACTACAAATGGGCATTCAGGTACGTGATTTGTACGCTTTAAAATAGGTCATTTCAAAAACTTTCATTTGTGTGTTGCACATAAACATTAACCATTTAAACAAAAAAATAATCTAAAGCACATTTTACTATTTTTTTTTGCAATTCCTACTACAAAGAGCTTAAATAGTTTTTGTGTTTCAGTTGTTCTTATCTGTCTTCTTGTTGTCATCGCGATGCTTCTGATCACCAACCTCATTAGTGTTGTGGTGATTGCAAAGTTATACAAGGATCAACGGTAGGTATCTATTTAAGTTATTTCCAAATGTTTTTGTTAAGTGTTATTTATCAATACTTATTTAAAGTAACTCCCACTGCGATGTCCAAAAGCCGGGATCAGCAGCTTGTTCTGGAAATCCAATCATCATAAACTCTCACTGTGTAGTAAAAGAAACACCAGAAGGTTAGCTTAATAAACTTTGAGTGTGTTTCTGCATATCAACGGAATTATATCCATTAATGTGTTTTTCTAAGTTCTATGCAACATACCACTGTTTATAAACACTTTATCTACTACCAGATTGTTTAAACGTTTGAAAGGCAACGGTTTCAAAATAACGATTGCAATGCAACATAGTTAAACACATGAATTTAACTTGTTTTGCTATTGAAATTCGTAAAATAAATATGTTGGATTCTTAAAAACGTTCAGGCGTCGCTGTCATCGCGACGCATAGCCAAACAATTGAAAGGGATTCAAAAAATTTAAAGCACCGCATCAAAACTTGTTTTAACGAAATGTCAACTGTTGTGATTCAGTCNAATTTTGACCCGATTTTTGAAAAAAACCTAAATTTATATCCTTTCCCTGCTTTCGGTTTTCTGGAGTCAAAAAATTGTAAAAAATCCGGTTTTGGGTGGCTTTTCGCCGCAATATTCCAGTTTAAAATTGGTTTACAACGGTTTCTGCCTCCTACCGAAGCTCCAAACCGGGGGGGGGGGGCCACGAGCCTGGCGGGGTACTTCCGGTTGCATATGGAAGGTAGTTGAACCGGTTTTAACCGGAATCGGAGAGACAAATTTTTGATTTTTTCGGCTTTTGTGGGGTCAAAAAGTTAAAGAAAAATCCGGTTTTGGGTGGCTGTTTGCCGGAATATTACAGTTTCAAACCGGTTTAGACCGACTTCTACCTCCCACCTAACCTATAAACCGGGTTAAACCGTAATCGGAGAGACAGAATTTTGACCCGATTTTTGAAAAAAACCTAAATTTATATCCTTTCCCTGCTTTCGGTTTTCTGGAGTCAAAAAATTGTAAAAAATCCGGTTTTGGGTGGCTTTTCGCCGCAATATTCCAGTTTAAAATTGGTTTACAACGGTTTCTGCCTCCTACCGAAGCTCCAAACCGGTTTAATGTACAGCAATGNGCCTCCTACCGAAGCTCCAAACCGGTTTAAACCCGAATCGGAGAAACAAAATTTTGACCCGATTTTTGAAAAAAACCTTTCCGTTTTTTTTCGGTTTTCGGGGTTCAAAAAATTAAACAGGACTTTTCTTAAATTTTTTGGGATTTAAATCTTTTGGGATTGTGTTCTGACTGTACTAATTTCTATTATTGTATTCCTAAATAACTCAACTTTAAAATTATTTTCTTATCTGAAAGAAAAGTACTGTTCTGTTAAGTTTGCTCACGATTTTGCCAGGCCTTGATTAAAAAAAATAAGTTAGTTACGCAAGAAAAGTTTTTAGTTGGTATTTTGTCGTTCTGAATATTTTAGTGTGTTAAATATATCTTTTCCAACCGCTTTAACAATTCTGTTATTCATATGACAAAGCGATTGCTTAAACAAGCAACGGCCTGACTGCTAATTAATTAATTAATTTTAATATACACTTCAAGCTAAAAAGTTATGTATTCACACCGAACGACATAATTTCGATTTATTAATTTGGTGAATTAAACACAAATGAAGAACATAAAAAAGACCAAGCATTAGACAGACGATCTCTGTTTAAAAACAAATACGTGATGGTGATTCGTGGTTTATTTTAATGATATATCGAATCTTGAATGTTTATCTTTGTCTGTTTTCTTTATCTTTAGAACCAAAATTAGGATGACAGATAACATCAGTACAAAAATGCACGAAAAGAAGGAAAATTTCCACAGTAATTGAATTCCTCGGTTGATTTCTGCAAAAATTAAAGAAATTTCAACTGACTAGCCGAAAATCTAATGACATCGATCTCTAGAGCAGTAATGTCGTAACCGACTTGTAATATTTATGTCGTTAGTTCAAATCTTTTGTCGTATAATGCGTGTTTTTTTCAACCAACTGTATTTCCTAAATTGTTAAAACTTCCGAAGTTTAAATGACTTCGGCCAGAACTAGTAATAGATGTCATCAGTGTGAACTTCAACATCTTAAAGACGGCAGTATGCATTTTGGCATATAAAACTTGGGAGACATAGTTTCAAATTGTGAAAAAGGGGCTATACCATGGCAAGTCTTCCCGTCTTCATCCAAATAATGGTCTTCGGGACAGAAACAGTAGGCTTTACCAGTCATTCCGATTCCACAATGGTATGAACATTCCAATTCATCCTACAAAAAACATTGTGTTGAGGTTGGATAGTTAATACTTAATAAGTATTACTCAAAACATAGATCACATTTGTGATATCTGCAAATATTAAGGACCACCTATAAACTATTCCCAACAACTAACAAATTTCACACAGAACTTTCAGGTAACACATTTTGTGGTATGTAGCGAATAGGGTTACGTATAATTTGAAAATCGGATGACACCGGAAAACTGTTTTTCGACCAATTAAATGTGTATACTATTATACTTTAGAAAGTGTAGTAGATAAATGTATCATAAATGTAAGTAGGCGTTTTGTACCTTGTCGCAAGTAAGCTGGTCGTCATTGACAAGCTCAGGTGAAAGAATGAAAGGTCCAAGCGAAATCTGGTTTTCTGTGCTTCCACTGTCATCACTGATAGATCGTTTAGACGCAACACGATCTTGGAATGTGCAGTCCTATTAACAAAAATAAAAGTAGGTAAGTAAAGTTTGAAAACTAATCACAAAAAATACAATATTTACACTTTAAATCAGTGTTAACAACATTTAGTTGGGTTATAGATGTTGTTGTTTAGGCTAAACTGGGTCAGTGATTATATCCAATAGAAAGCATGTAGCCTATATCAGAATCAGAAAGATTAAAATAGTTTACTTGAACAGTTATTTTTTTTTTATAATATGCTTGGAATACTTTTTAACAACTAAAGTTGATTTGATTTGAATGATTTTGTACTTGGTATTACAAATTTTTTCAGTATCCGTATTTCATGTCTTTCAGTATTTCAGTATTTTCTGTATAATGGGGGGGGGGAATCCATTAGAAAGCATCTATATCAGAATCAGTAAGACTAAAATAGATTTTTTTATATAATATGCTTATAATACTTTTTAACAACTAAAGTTGATTTGATTTGATTGATTTTGTACTTGGTATTATAATTTTTTTTAGTATCCGTATTTCATGTCTTTCAGTATTTCAGTATTTTCTGTATAATATCTGTAATTGTTGCAATGGGCTATAGATAATGAACAAAAATCCATACTATTTCGCAGCTGTTGTTTTCATTTTTTTCACAAATGTTCATGTAACATTGGATCCACAATTCCTGTTCTTCATTTCGATTGCCGGCCCAAGCGAAACCCAAAAACGAAAGACCAAACATACGAGAATCGATTAAATTATAGATGATATTTCCATTTGGAGTGATGGGATCTTCCACAGCACAACTAAAATGCAGATTTTTGGTTTAGTTTTGGCAATGTTTAAGGTCAATTAATTTAATAATAAGATCTTACCCTTCGTTAACCACTGTGTAAATGTTCTCGGAGCGATTCTCTGGTTTTATTTGACAGATCATTCCCTAAAACACATAAAACAAGTGTGCTATTTTCGTTTAGAATAGCAGCTTATGTTGAAACAAAATTCAACCTGAAGGACGAGATTTGTACCAGACTGCACATCAATTCTGACGCCTATGAACACAGGTGATCCAATTGAAATACTTCGCTCATTTTCAATCATCGTAAAAAACGCCGATGTATAACGGGCCATTTCCATAGTGAATGCGGACGATGTTTTGCCCAAGTCCACTGTGACATGGCTGTATAACATTATTATGTTTTAGATAATGTTTAAAAATGATACACCAACAATGCGCAATTAAAACACTCCTTTTAAATTTTAGACAAATTCCGACTGCTGTATTCTACAAACAGAAGAGTCGGCTTTTGTCAACTGTCGTTATTTTTGAAACGAATATTCTTGTCTTTCTGCTTAAACAATGCGTTTCAAAACTATAATACATATATAAGTTACCCTAAAGGCATTAAAACCATAAGAGACAGAACACACTCATGAATAGTGTTTTTTTACAGGTAACTTGTGTGTTTAAAACTTTTTGTCTGTGCTACATTCATATCCCAACCTGATAAGAGCCAAAAGCGGTTGATCCAATGAAACAACCTCAGATTTGGCGTAAGAGCATTGAAACTCTACCACAGGCGTCTGTGGGTTGCGGATTATTATCATTTCTGCCGTTGAATCAGCAAGCAGAACCTTGTACGTCACTACGATATCAGTGTCGCTTTCCTGCAAAAATATAAACAACGAAAAATTGTCTTGCAGGAAAACATCGATTTTGGTTAAATGGACTATCCCTTCTCTATCGGCTATTAATAATAAATGCAAGCTTTAAAAATCAGTTGAGTTTTAATTGACTTACGTTGATATTTGCTGAACAATGTCCCAGCCCTTCCAAAAAGTTCATATCGTATGTGTCCGCTTCAAGGTTAATCATTGCAAAACAATTGTTCAGTGGTTTTAAATCGTCACCAACCATTTCCAGCTGATAGGCACCAGCCGGTAGCAATTCCCGAACGTAGCTTCCTGACAAGCTGCGCAAACAAATAACATAAATAGAAGAACAGGAAATATGTCTAAGAATAAAATGAGTATGGTTAGACGTTTTCGTTCAATATGTATAGGCTATACCAGGGCCGTGCAACACAACATCTGCGGGACACAGTCCGGCCCGCCAAGCGATTTAGTGTGGCCCCATCAACACATTAATTTAGATAAAAAAAAGTGCAATTCTTTTATAAATTTAGCAAGATTTTTCACTAGTTTTTAGTAAATCTGCCAATTTGCTATACTATACGTAACAGATATAAGCTAAATCAGCGTTTTCCAACCGTTGGATCATACAGCAGTTTAGGCAAGTAGCCTATTTCACCGAATGTGACGTAACAATTCCCTTTGTCTATTAAACAATTACTTTGTTGCGATAGCCAGTGTTGCGCTTAAACTCGAGTGTTGTATGTTGTAGAAAATAAATTTACTAATGCTTTTGAAGAATTTCGAGTTTATTGTGCACAAAAAACGCTATGTGACTCTCGCTCGAGGTCCGAAATTGGTTATATGGCCCACCGACGTAAAGTGTTGCACAGCCCTGGGCTATACTATGGTAGAGATGTGTTTCGGATAACATCTAATACCCGCTTAAAAATACTATAAAGGCAAACGACGATAATAAACGATATATCGTCTGTCGATTGATCACAGAAAACACTGTTTTCGTATTGCAAGGCGTGTTAATAAAACATAACAAAGTTCTCCCAATCTCAATACAATGGGATAACAAACTAATCACTGTATTGTGGATAGAACTATTTTGTTCATCAAAACAAACTGACTGGTAGCCACTAAAATTTCCAATTTTCAAAGCTTACCTTGCCACCACTCCGTCCGATGTACAATTTGTCGTAATTGCTGAAAAACAAAAAGTTTCGAATTATTAAATACTAGGAATCAGAAAAATCTTTAATAAAAAGTGCCAACTGGTATTAAAAGATTGCAAAAAGGTATTTCGGTCTTCAGCACGCCAAACGCCTTTAAAAAAACAATTTGGGAAGGGGTACACAATGGATACAATAATCTTGGAATTTTTCCATTTTAATTTGGATATGGAGTTTGTATGCAAGAACAAGTATATGTCTTGTTCAAAAGTCTAGGTTTGAATCTCAAAATTTGAATGCAAACAATAGTTTAGTTCGCCATTATCCACCCTAATGAGAATGCAAAATAGTTCATGAAATAGGAAAAAACTCCAAACATGCTAAAAACGAGTATTGGTGCAGTTTAGCCTCCTTACCCGGAATGCTGGTAGTATTACAATTGGCTTCGTCGTCGTCAAAGTCAAAACAGTCATGATGACCATCGCAGACATACCTTTCTGGAAGGCAGAAACCGGATCTACATTGAAATTCATTGGGCCCGCATTGTCCTATAATTTGAAAGGATTTGTTACAAGTCAAATTAAAACAGACATGAATAAAAATAGGGCATGGTCAGTACATCAAACATTGCGTTTTTCTGTTTTTCGACAAATTATTGGTTTACGACCATGCTTAAAATATAAAAACAAGGCATTTTATTAAAGCTACTTGCCTGAGCATACAGTCTCATCCTCATCAGTAATACAGTTTGGGAAACCGTTGCATACAGTAAAAATGTTGATGCAAAAAAGTGGGCATGCAAATTGATGAGCGTCGCAAGCAGTGACATCTGCAAAGACAAAACACAGGTAAAATGAAAGTCAAACCAGAGGCATGTCCGAAAACGAAGTGGCAGTATGGTCCTGCTTTCAGACGTACAAAGGTTTTTGGTCTGTTTTAGCGAATATATGTTTTGCCAGATTAATCTGACGCAGATATGCACAGCAATGAACCCGCAAGACTTGTTTTGGCTCGCCATTCGTTTTTAAAATGTTACCAAAAACCAAAACCATCATAAACCTCATAAACATTTTTCGAATTTTATGCTGTTCTCCAAATTAAATCAGTTTTAGTAATTGAAGGGTAGGCATCATTGATCGACTGGCGAAGAGTTTGAAGATAGGCAATATACGAAAGGACAAAATAACCAAATAATAGCGGAACTTACCAACTGGTGGAAAACATCCCACTTCATCGTTTCCAGTGTTACAATCGACTGTACCGTCACATCTATACGATTCAGCAATACAAGCGCCAGAAACACACATAAACTCCTCTGGACCACATAGGCCTGTAACACATACATAATTTTCAACATCGACCTGCAGTTTTGGGACGTAAGCTCAACTTCTAATAAAGTGAAGGTCATTAGTTTTTTAAAACGGCGTGATCACCAATTAAATACACAATTATGAAGATCAATATAGCATATCCGTAGTTTTGTATTATCATTCGAATATAGGCAGAGACTATCACAGATATAAAATCGATTTCCTGGTACTATGATATGTTAGTTGCAGACAGTGCACACTGTTTCAGCTATGTAGGTCTCATCAGTACTGCTGGTGACAAGTTATTTCCGGTACAGACCAGTATAGTCTAGCAAGGCTATACCGGACTCAGTTTGTTGGAATGACAGGCTAAAAGCCATGTCTTACCACATCATATGGGTGCTACAATAGAGCATAAACGACTGTGGAACTGGATTCACATTGGGTAAGCAGCTGATGAAATATTTTAGGGTAAAACGGTGCACACTGTCTACAGCTAATTACAAAAAAAGGGGGGGGGGGGGGGGGGGGGGGGGGGGGGGGGGGGGGGGGGGGGGGGGGGGGGGGGGGGGGGGGGGGGGGCCTGCTGGACACACGTCGATATCCAGAGTGCATAGACTGGCAATTATAACACACGCTCCAGATGGAAAGCATTGATGTTCCCGATATCTGCAACCCTCCGTAACTGCATTACAAGCAAGTATGCGATCAAAATAAAATTCTCGATATCTTTAGTGTAATTTGTTTATTTATTTTACTAATGTTTTTAAATATTGTGTTGGCCTTTGGTTTTATGTTAGATATTCTAATTACTTGAGCAGCCTTCCTCGTCGTCGCCCCCAGCACAGTCAATACGTCGGTTACAACTCATATGTGATGGAATACAAGCACCAGAATCGCACTGATATTCGTCTATCGCGCAATTTCCTGCAAAAATATGTGGTGTTGTTTTCTTTTTTTCTGTGTTTCATTACATTCTCTTTCAGGTAATAATTTTTTTTAAATATGACATATCTGTATAGTATACTCTGCAACATATATTCAGCTTCTTTACCTGCTATCGTTTATAACAACTGCTTTTGTTACCTGTAAAAATTGTTAAGCCCTATATGAAAGTAATAAAAGACAAGTGTATTTTTTGGCACAAGGAAAATGGAGATATTGTTTATCATTTTATCAACTGCTTTAGCAATCGCTTATTTATTAACGTTTAGGGCATTTGTTCTTACGATCTACGGGTAGGTCCGTACATTTTATAGAAACACTTTAAGCTGTAAAGTTAACCGACATACCGTCGCAATCTTGATCATCGGTCCCATCCACACAAAGTGAAACTGCATCGCATCTGAATTCATGGTTGATACAAGCGAAAATTCCTGGACATTTGAACTGGTGATTGGGACAGGTCTGGCTTAAACCTAAAAATAATTTCATTAAAATGTTGATAATCGGTGACTGTCAGCAATCGAAACGTGGTATAGCTACTAACAGCATAACTCACGACAGCCCCACATTTAGCTAAAATCCGACAGGTGGCGCAAAGAGCTGAATTATTAATTTTGCAGCTAAAACCGATTGGGTTGTATTTTTTATTTTTAGTATTTTTTTAATTTACTACAAAAATACGTGCCTTAGCCCAACCCAAATAGTCTTATAACTAGGGACGCAATACTGTCCTTATTTTTTTGTCGTTATTTTGAAAAATAAGAAAAAATATGGCATGTGGTATGTAATGGTTCGTATAAATGCAGATATTATTTTTTTAAATCGTTTGTTTCGTTTCGTACAAAATTTCAATTTTTCGGTTTTGCTTACTTAGGGCTCCTTGTCGATGGCAACCCTGCCTATAACCGTTAGTATTTTTGGAGACATATCGTTTTGAATAGGTTTGCGTGCTTTTGCACACCTATCGAAATTTAGCTAAATGCGCGGCTGAAGTCTGGTGTTAATACATTTCCCCCCTAAACATCGAGTAAATCGACAGCAAACTAGAATCACACCGCCTGGTTACTACGTGATCAACCAGGTTGCTGCGATGAAATTTTATGCAGACAATTGTTTATGCACAAAGTGTATATTTGAAACACAATACGACCTAAAAGGCCACTGACTGGCAAACGTTATAACGAGAGAGTCGCAACAGTTTTACTTAAGCATGGAATGCCATTAACCACCCATGTTGAAGAAGGGACAGGTTGTATGCTAAAAAGTGTTTGCAAAAAACACGTGTTTTCAACATTTTTGTTCAAAATTGTGTTAAATTTAAGTGGTAAATTGCAGTAAAACTGTGAGATATTAGAGTTAATAAAAAGAAAAATCGCATTAATATAGCATATAGGCACATAAACACCTACATTTGGCAGTTAGTTTACCCCAATATTATCACGAAACTTTAAATAATTTCTTACCAGGTTGGGCTAGGAACCCTACAATGATGATCAGAATCTCCCAACGCAGAACTGCCATGGTTAGAGTTGGAACTAAACTCTAGAGAGCAAACCGTCAAACATCATGAGAAAAAATACACACAAACAACATTATTCTTACACACCAAACGAAAAAATAGTAGACATAGCATCGGGCTCATACGTACTTGAACTGTACGTGAGGCTGAATTTTATTCCTAAGACATACAAACCCCAACATCAGGACGAAACCAAAGCTATTTTATGAAAACGATAGATATTATTGCAAAGTTGGTACTAAGGCCGGAACCTGCTCTCTTTATAGTTTTATTAATTTTGTTGAAAAGTCAAAGCCCTAACTAAACCCGGTACACAGCTTTCTTCCAGGTATACAGCGCTGCCTGGCGTCTTATTGTTTTGATTAAAGTCTCACGTTCTGTATAAGTCTTTATGTTTAGTTTAACGTTTGACAACTTTTAACGGTAAGACGATTTTTGTTATAAAGTAGAATTATACTTGTGTTAAATTATTTTTATAAGCTGCTATGCCATAATTACAAATATTTTTATTTATTTTTAACACGTATACATAAACATATGTAAAACTTCAACAACCAGTTTTAGTGATATACTTACACGGTTAAAGCTTAATTATCCCCTTAAACACAGTACACCTACTTCTCATTTAAATGTACAAGTGCCTTGAAAGGTATACCATACACACTTAAATGCCTGCCGGGAAACGATTTTTGTCCCATTTTGTTTTCCGGTCAGCAACTGACGAACGAACGAACAAACAGCGGGATTCGAATGACATGCGCTGTGACAATTAAACCATTCATGCGTCACAATGCTTGACTAATCAACCACCGGTAAACCATGTATGGAGGATTCCACACATTAGCTTTATAATTACCACTGCAATATTGCGTATCTAAACTTTTTGGCGCATCGCCCCCTTTCCAAGGCACCGGCTCAAAATCGCCCCCCTATGAGATGGGGGGGGGGGGGGGGGGGGGGGGGGGGGGGGGGGGTGCCAACTCCATTTCACGCAATTCTTTAAACGCATCTAAGAAATATCTGTTCAATCATAGACAAAACAATATTACAATTATGCGCAAACAATTGACTTCTTTTGTTGAAAACAAGGGGGCATTACTCAGTAGAGGAGAATCGCAATTGATAGAAATACTTCGCAGTTTTGGAAGCGCTTGTGTAGACCTATAGGAAACGCGAAAGCGAAACAACTATGAGGTAAAGCTCGTTAACGATGTATTTAAAAGTATGGCCTGTCACCGTAGAAAGCCTCAATAAAGTGTCCCCTGTGGCTAATTAAATGCCCAACCTTGCTTTCGAGATCAAAAAAGTACAAACAATCCCCAGTAAACACAATGTATTCAGTTAGCAGCATGTATATACCGATGCGTCCTTTTGTCCCTGGTGTTTGTTTGCAAGACGCATTATATCTGCTTGTAAGTTAAAGTTAGCTGAGTCTCGCAGTTCTTATTTTTACACATTTATACAATCAGTAATGTTGAAATCGCCCCCTTTTGAAGTCAAGTCGCTCCCCAACTTCCAAAATTGTCACCATCGCCCCCTGGGGCGATATCGCCTCCGTTGAATAACCCTGGCTTAAATTATTTCTACACTAGCACAATGTCTAAAATAGGCAATGGCTAAGTTATATTTGACCAAAATTGGCAAATAAAATCCTAAAAAATTAATGTTTTTTTGTATTTTCACGTGCTTTGCCACTAAAATGTCAATCACAGTCGCGCGGAAAAGATTAAGGCGCAAAGCAGATGACGGGTGAATGAAACAAAACGCATTGAATGGCTAAACGTGCACAATGGAGCAATATATGATGACTGGTCACAATACAATACACCTAGGCCAGCGGTTCCCAACCTGTGGGTCGCGACCCCAACTGGGGGCGCCTGGCAATTCGCTTGGGGTCGCCTAAGGCAGGGCTAAAACATGCGCCCCGCAAAGTAACTTTTATAAGTTATTGTTTTTTACTCGTGCGAAGTAGTCTGTCAGACCAGTGAGTTTAGATGATACAATCATTCTCTATTAGTGGTATATGCAACGTTTCAGTAGGATGATCGAAAACAGCCCACCTTAAAATCAACAATTGCGATTGTTGCGTCATTGTATGCCATTGTTTTCGCACAAAGCAATAAAGTACAGTTGGTTTTTTCACACTGCGCCACTGTATATCTGTATATATAATGGCAGTAATAAACGTTTTTCTTTTAAATTTTAAAATTTTTGTTGTTGTTATGTTACATTGTCACAATGTTTCAATAGTGCGGCCCTAGACCTACTTCAAAGTTTGTTTTTGGCCCTCAAAGTTGTTTGAGTTTGACACACCTGGCCTAAGCCATGGCTCCCAACTTGTTTTAGGCCAAGGACCACTAGCCCCACTCAAATAAATACAGTAAATTTTAATTTAGAGCCTACTAATTTTTGACCTTGGGGTCACCGCAACTTGGCAAATGTTATCATGGGGTCACGGCACCAGTAAGGTTGGGAACCGCTGACCTAGGCGATTGATTAGAAGCGCATTAAATGGCTAAAAGTGCACAATGGAGCAATGTATGATGACTGGTGACAATACAATACCCCCCCCCCCGGTTGGGAACCGCTGACCTAGGCGATTGATTAGAAGCGCATTAAATGGGTAAAAGTGCACAATGGAGTATGATGACTGGTGACAATACAATATACCTAAAACTATGTTAGACATCATTAGCTCATTTCAAAAATGGGCCAAACTGGTCAGAAACAAGCAGGTAAGGGAGCAAACATTAAATCAACAGCGCGTACACCACAAGCACCTTTTTAAAAAGAGGAAAAACAAACAAAAATGTGACGATGTCCAGCAGTGCAATTTGTGAAAAACCTTGTAAAACAAGACACATCAGACACAATGTTATACGTGCTTGCAAAAAATCAGCACTCTACCTTCAGTTTGACTTTTAAGAGTGTGTTAGGTATTGGTTTAGGCTGGACAAACTTGGTAACGCGTTTTGCGTTTGGGATAGATCCTCCCATTTGTAAATTGTTGCCCAAAGAAGACGCCGCGGAGCTGATAGACGGACATCCGGAAACTGTAAAATAGAAAAAGTTTTAACAAAAAAAGAAAGATTGTAATTGTTTTGTATTTTATCTGAAACCAACCTGATCGGATACATTCATATCTATGAGTGGAAGTTCTTCTATTCATTTGATTTTCATACATGGGAAAGTTGTTGGATTTGGTGTTTTCTGTATTTGGCAATGCCGGTTGTGGCCGCCTGCAGGACAAAGGGTTATTTAGGGAGTCGAAATTGACAGAAAAATATTCGCCCCCCCCCCACTTCGCTTCGCTACGCTACGCTACGTCCGGTGTGAACGGGCCTTTATTTAGGGAGTCGAAATTGACAGAAAAATATTCTGAGGTTTACTGTCCTTACCTTAACGTTCTGTACAGTTTTGCTATAGCGATTACACTAATTGTGTTGGTAATGAATAAAACTACACTGACCACTATCAGACTAATGGTCAAGGCGGAAAAAACAACATTTTCTTCTGGTTGGCAATCGTCTCCGTTGCCCGCTTTGGAGTCAGTCTTTGTCCTCAGTTGATGATAATGTGTTTTATTTGAGCCTAACGAAATAGAGAAGAAAATCATGCCGAAATATTGCTAAAGCTGGGGCAATAATATTTTAGAAAGTCAGCTGTGTCGGTGGCATAACAAATTTGCGATCAATAATCCCTCATTGTGTATCGAGTCTTTATAGTGGTTCGCTTCATAGCTTTAATACATTAGTGTTTTGCAACGTTTGGCAAAATTAGGCAAGGTTTAAGAGTCATTAGGAGAGTCAACATACTTCAACTTAAACCATTGCTTTAAAGTATAAATTTCCATCCAGGATTATGATATTTAGTTGACGTTATTGCGCCAATATATCCTAAAATTAATAAACCAATGGAAAACCGATGTTGAATGGAAAACTGTTCACCAAACGTGCCATCAATTAATAAATTAGTAGATAATTTACTTTCACCGTTACACGACAGAAGCTGTTGCGTAGTTTCGGTTCTTTAATATCGATTAGCCTACGTGCTTGTTGTTTGCACTTCACTGATGCCTGTGTTTTTCTACCCGTGAGAGATTTTCGTGACTTGGCGATTAAATCAGGACACATGCAAATTTTAATTCATGCTTGTTCACGATTTCACATGTTTATTACTTTTGTAAAAAAGTTATGGCGGGGCAAACATACGCCAGAGCTATATAGGTTAAAGACCAAGACTAACAAAATTGAATGGTTTGTCGGTTAACAGCTTTAAATTATACTGTACAAGCGTTAAATATTATATAGATAATAGACTCTTATTGCCTAAAGTAAAATTGAATAAAACTACTGTCTGTTGATTGCACTGCAATTTGCAATCAAAGCATATTCCTATTGTGATATGTTAAACGCCTTCTTTTCCGGGTAAAACAAGTTTAACTGATTAACAAATGGATACAACATCAATGTAATTATCACACGTTCTATCATATTGACAATAAAGGGATCTGAAAATTGTAAAAATTCAATTTACATTTAAGCAAAAACAGCACAATTGCAATAAACAATTAGGCATTGTAAGCATAAATCGGGGATCTGGTAAGTACTATAAGTCTATAGAATGGAATTTCACTTCAAAATGACATCGACACGCAGATTTAATCACACTATTACACATATGGAAGGACTATAATTTTTGTCAAGACAAGAAACTTAACAACGGTTGACGGCGAAATGTAGATATGAATAAAGAAGCACAGTATTAACGTCGACACAAGCACTTACACACAACACTGAATACAAATAATTACAACCAGCAGAGTTTGGGTAAACAATGATAAAAAAGCGACAAAACGCTATAATTGGCCGAAACTTAGTGAAGTTAGGCTGCAGGTGAATGCAATTGCCAAGTATTTTGCCTTCTGACAATTTTCAATGTAGATTTCCCTTCTCTCCCCTGCGCATTGTCATCACTGTTTCGTGCTCCTTAGAGTCTGTTTCCATCATGTTAACATATGTGGCAGATCGTACGGACGAACCCTTGCCTTCTGAAGCACAACCAAAGCAAGAGGCATGTAAAACAATGGAACTATTTTTACAAAGATGGTAAGCATTTAGCAAAAACAAAGCAGATTTTTATTGTTTTTGACTGTCGACTGTCGGTTTTAACAGCAGAAAGTCACAAAAATGTTTGTGTAAATTGTCAAAACGTTAAAAAAAAAAAAAAAAAAAAAAAACAATAATATTAGAGCGCGAAACCGTACGATTCTAAATAAGTGTATTTTAAATACTTAATCACTTGCCTTATGTAAAACGACTTTATAAAAATGAACACTGTTTCATTTGAATATACGAGCATATAACACAGTACTCCTAAATTAACCTTTACTCGCTATAATTAAGGTTCATACAATTATGCAAAATACAGATTGTTTTCTGCATATTTTTGGGGATGTTTTTTTACCTCTTTCCACGTCGTCGTACATATGGTATGCATTTCCAGAAATCGGTTCTTCGTAAACCATATTTTTGGTTGGCTCATCCTTAGAAAAATTCTCTAATTCCACGTTCAAATTACTGCAAGAAATTGTTTTTAAGAACTGACTTGATGGTGGTAGATTACGTTAACTCCTACCGTTGATTTCTGCACAGTTTCAATATCACAATGACGCAAACGATAGTTGTAAGCAGGAAAAATCCACCGGCGGAAACCACACTAAGAAAGATAACTGAAAAAATATGGCTTTTACAATGTGGAGCTTTAGTTACTACAAACACTCTACAAAAAAAGGTTATGATTGGTTGAATAATAAGCTGCAGACAGTGTACAATGTTTCGACCTATAAGCTCTCTTCAGTGCAACTAGTGACATTGGCTTGATGAGATTGATGAAAAATATTATTAGCTGCTTAACTAACACTTTATGTTGCAAACCGAGTTGTAGTTTTTCAAAAATTCTATGTACATAAATCATCGATATTAAATCTCAATAAAACTCCTAGTAGTCCCTACAAACCGCTTGTTATACATAAATGATTTTGCGATTTAATTATGCGTCCCTAAAGCCTTTATGAGCGGTACGATCTTTTGGTCATGCAACCTTTTAACGTAACTTATATTTAACCTTTTTGAAAGTAATCTAGTGAGTCGCTGTCGCTGTTGTTGTTAGTGGCGGTGTCCTCTATTTGGGAGTTAGGTGTAAGATCATCTCTATCCGATGCTTCAGGTTTGGATGTTGTAGTTATGCCAGTCGTGGTCGTGGAAGCAGTAGTTAATGGATCGTTGGTAGAAGTGTCATTTGTTGTCGTTTTCGTATCTGATGTCCCTACATTGAAACAACACAATCGTATAACATGCAATAAACAACACTTCAAATTAAACGCGTTTATATGACTATCACTTACAATAAAAAAATAGGTTAACAAAACTTTAACACGGAAGAAAGTCTTCCTAGCAAAACCGAAGCAACCTCTTTTAGAAAACTTAAAACTATTACCGTTTACAGACGCCCTGGAACGAACACATGGACCCAAATGCGCTAGGATCCCCGCCGGAAACCACCAAATTAGGCGTTCATAAAAGTAAACCCGGACAGCAAAGGCATGATTCAATTTTACAAAAGATTCAAAAAAGAGATTTGTTGGCTTTGGCAACCTGAAGCCTGTATTTAGTACCAGTTGTTTGTATAACTGATTTCGGGCTTAGAAGTGACTTGTAGTATAAAGCGAAAGTTATTAAATCAGAGAAAACAAACAGTTAGCGCTATGAAAGATATTTATATTCGTTCCATCGGAGGTATTACATGATAAATTTTGACATAGATCGATAATTCGCCATAATTTTGTTTGTAATAGCGTAATATCTTTAAAACAATCAGTTTCCTTAATTTTTGTATGTTGACAGACAGCAAACAGTTCAGACGTCAATAACCCTTTCGAAGCGTGCCAACTTACTCGTTTTCTGTCGAAAAATCTTTGTACGTAATAGTGACCTGTTTGAACCGATTTGACTGTAATTATAAATCAGACAGATGAGTACATCTAGGCTTGTTAGGTCTATTGCACCATAAAAAGGCAAAACAATCATTGTAACGGTTTTAATCAAATCCAAAATACTTAAATACGAATTTCTCCATCACTTCATTTGACTTGAGATACAAACACATGCAAAGCTTTTTTTGTAATGATTAGAATTTATTACACTATTGATTTTGTTATGTTACTTTTGTTAATATTAAGTTACTAGTGTTCAAGGTCTATAGTTTACACCGTATAAGACAGAATATGTTCATCGGCAGGGGCGGCTCGTGTTAGGGTGCTGCGGAGCTGCAGCACCCCCTAGATATTTT